>CM048753.1:48125046-48290046 GCA_026315105.1 Locusta migratoria
GATACAGAACGGTGTTCCGTATTGCCCTCCTGAACCCTCCGATTTTATATTCTTCTAACAGTTATTGGATCGCAGCATTGTCGCAATACGATAAACCGCAATCGCTATAGACTAAAATCCGACCTTTATCAAAGTCGGAAACGTGATGGTCCGCATTTATCCTCCTTAAACGAGGTATCACAACAACGTTTCACCAGGCAACGCCGGTCAACTGCTGTTTGTGTATGAGAAATCGGTTGGAAACTTTCCTCGTGTCAGCACGTTATAGGTGTCGCCACCGGCGCTAACCTTGTATGAATGCTCTGAAAAGCTAATCATTTCCGTATCACAGCATCTTCTTCCTGTTGGTTAAATTTCGCGTCTGTAGCACATCATATTCGTGGTGTAGCAATTTTAATGGCCAGGAGTGCATTAGGCGAAATGTTATAATTAGTAAAAGTATAACAGATATCTCAATAAATTTCTTATTGCAGCTTTAGTTAATGTCCTTCTGTGTTGGTACAAAATCGCAGCTTCCTCCGCATTGTAGACCAAGAGTGACGTGCACCGAAAGCGAGGCATGAAAATACAGTCCGTTCACGTCCAGGTGCCCTTACACTTAAAAACTTGTATTGATCGATTCTGAATAGAGCTATAAGTGCACGTAGCTACGATTCTGTTTAAAGTAAGTAAGCCGGCCGCGGTGGCCGAGGGGGCTGAGGCGCTCCAGTCACGGTCTGCACGGCTACTACGGTCGGGGGTTCGAATCCCCCCTCGGGCATGGATATTTGTGCCGTCCTTAGTTGTAGGTAGTTCATAAGTAGTTTGTAAGTTTAGGGACTGATGACCCCGTAGTTAAGTCCCTTAAGCTTAACAAACATTTGAACATTTTTGAAAGTAAGTAATTCGTTTTAACCTTAGAACACTCAGATCTATCATTGGAGCGTTAAAAAACATAAATGGATGCGAAAGAAAGTTATGAGTGCACATTCAACCTTAAGTTCGCTTAGTCCCACATTTGTGATTCCAGCAACCATACTTACGATTCTACTAGGTGCGTCTGAAAAGTTCGGTGAATGGTCTCACGAAATACAGAAAAGAAGAGTTACAAACAAAATACCTTTACTCAGTGCAGGATTACCCATAAGGCAGAGTAGGCAACTCCCTATGAGCCCCTTGCATTTTAGGGGCGCCGTGTGCACTGATATAACAGTGAAAAAATTTTTTTAGAATGACTTCTGCGTTTTAAATATGCCCGTGGTTCGCAACGTTTGTTGAATTAGGACCTGTGTGTATCATGGCTTTTTAGGGTTCCGGACCCCAGTCAGTAAAAATTGAATCCTTATTGGATAGCTATGTTAATAAACTCAGTTGTCCTAGCCAAGATGTCAAATAAGTAAAAGTAATTGTCCGAAACGATGTATCTTCATAAAGTTTTTGATACAAAAAGTGAGCCGCGGTGGAGTAGGCGAGTGGTCTAAAGCGCCTCGCTGCGGAGCGCGCGGTTGCTCGCCGTGGAGGTTCGAGTCCTCCCTGGGGCATGGGTGTGTGTGTGTTGTCCTTAGGTTAGTTTACCTAGGTTTAAGTAGTTTGTAAGCTACGGACTGATGACCACGCAATTTGGTCCGATAGAATTACAAACATTTGAACAAAAAGTGAAACGTGCCAAAATAAGCAAAGAAATGTCGTAAGTATTTAATACACAAAGCGAAATCAGAAACACTACGTTCATTGTTTGTTGGTGTTCGTAGACATAAGACTGCTTAATTCTGTCACAGACGTTCGCTTCTTTGTTGTACTGCCCCATACTTATAACGCAGCAGCGATGTTTATTAGTTCTTTGGTGCACTACAGCGCCTCTATCGCTTGTTTGCTGTACTACGCAATCCATACTTCAAGCATAACCTACATCTAAAACAATTTCCCTGATTCCACTTTTATGAAACGAAATTGCTCCATGCAAATCCGTGAAGTAGTTTAGGAGATCAGGCATTTCTAATAGATGAACAGACAGTTACTGAAAACACTTAAGATTGCGTTGTATCTTTTTCCGTGATCTGATTTTGATGAAATCACGCCTAGATGTTGCCCCAATCTCAGCTCAAATTTCCAGTGAAAACTGCATAAAATGCGTTAGTAGTTTTTTTCTTTTAATACGTTTACGAAACGTGTTAGAAATAGGCATTCTTCATGAATATGTTGTAGCTTACATCATACATCAGTTATATTCGCCATTTAAAACATTTCATCATCTTTCATATCTCTGGACAATGGGCTGAGGCTTGGAAAACTGAAATATAATAAGTAATAAGTATTTCCTTAATGAATTAGAAACATCACTGAAAATAATTATTATTCTTGCGGTTGGCTCTCTATCTGTTAGATGCGCTATTGTCGCTCCAAGCTTGAGACTTAAACTTCCATAGCAGTTGTACACATACGTTAGACTACGATATCAGTATGTAAATATATGGATTAAACACGACGAGGATTGTATCAGTTTTATATTCATTGCGTTGAATCATATTTCGTAGAACATAGCAACCAAGAAAACGATTTTCAGAAATATAGTACATTTGAAAAGTCAAAGACTAAGTAATTTTCAATGTGGTAATAATCCGATCGCTGGCACGAACTTCACACGAACATCCGCAGAGCTATCTATTAGTTCTTTGCTGCATTACGCTGTTATTTCCAAGCATGAAATACACCTAAAACTTCAAATTACGTTATCTTTTACTTTCCTGATCTGGTTTTGATAAAATGAAGCCTATATGTTGCCCCAGGAAATTCTGTATTTATTTTAGATATATGCGATTGCTTTGAGAGAAATGTTTAAATTGTGATACCTTACTTTCTCTGATCTGATTTTGTGAAATGAAGCGTTTCTGTACCGCAAGATACCCTCACTTTTCCTGCGAAAACCCCCTCTATTAGTTTTGGAGATGAAAGAGAAAAATAGACATGACGGTTGTCGATGGAAAACGTTAAATTGTGATGTTCATCTTTCTGTGATACGATTTTTATGAAACTAATTCTATGTGTTGTCCCATAGTACGCTGCAGTTACCCCATGCGAATTCGTAAAGTAGTTTTGGAGAAGTGGTTTCTGATAGATGAACAGACAGACACGACGGTCTATAAAAACTCTTCGCGATTCTATTTTGATGAAATCATGACTAGATCCTGAACCAATCTTCGCTCATGTTACCTGTGAAAACCGCATCACAATTCGTCCAGTAGTTTTGAAGATTAAAGCGAATAGCGACAGGGCTACATTTACAAATTTATTGTTAGTACAGATATGTTGTACAATTGTAAAATTTAGCAGGAATATTTTGATTTGATTAAGTGCTGTATATCGATAAAATCTGTCGCGAATACGGTTAGTAGTAAAGAAGTAATAGATTAAAACGTGATGCTTGATGGGGCGGTTTTCCATGAACGTTACTCTGTACGTTCTCATATATCATGAACTACATGTTGTACTGTGATACAATTTCGAACGTACATTCAGCCTTAAGTGTGTATTCTGTCTGCAAAATTTGGTAGTGTAGAAATTATAAGTTGTAACGTTATACCGAATGCCATAGTTTTGCTCCATGAACAGCAGAAAGTAGTAAGCGAGAAACTTTTTTCCTTTTATTATTTTGATGTAGTTGTCTGCGAGAAAAAGTTTAATAAAGGTTTGAAATTATGTTTAAAGTTTGTTGCAAGTCGACAAGTACTGTCATTCTCAAACAGTGTATTTATTATATTTATAAAGTCTCAGCGCATTATGTAGCAGATTTTTGCGATTCCTACTGATCATGACGTTATATCTGCTGAACCATGTGTCGTACGTCGGTCATACTCCTCACGTACGAAATTTGTTTACCAAATTTGGTTGAAATCGGTCCAGTAGTTTAGGAGAAAGTGTGCAGCACTGTCGTTTGACGCAGCAGTTTTTCGCGCATCTCATTATTTATGACGTCATATCTCCTTACATATGTGTCGTAGGTGATTCTTACCCCGACAGCGATTGTTGCCTGATATTAAAGAACATGTGTACCAAGTTTGGTTGGAATCGGTCTAGTAGTTACATACATACACATAAACATACATACATACAGACTTACAGCTTATTTTATAAGATGTAAGATTAGTTGCCTTTTCGTTTTTTGTTTGCAGGCAAGTGAAAGAAAATATATATGATAGGAAATGGGTCCTGATAGTTCTGAAGAGTTTGAGGAGTACAATAAGGTCACTTGGAGCCCTTCTTAGTCTTCAGCGGAAGTTGTTCACACCAGAGCTTATTGTAGCTCGTAAGCGGCTATCTTAGAGTGGCTAGATTTCAAAAACCAAAGTACGGGACACATACGGATGCCTCAGATTGCGCCACGTAAAAAGACCACGCGGCCGCTCGCGTCTGAGTTTCGAGCCCTCCCTCGGGCATGGGTGTGTGCGATGTTGTGCTTAGTGTAAGATATTTTAAGTAGTTTATGTCTAGGAACCGATGACTACAAAAATATCGTCCCTTAGATTACAATCTTTTTGTCATTTAGGAGTTCGGTATTGTCTCATAGATTTTTATAATAATGAACTCATGAAATATTTTGAAAATGATTTCTTGTTATTTCATTTTCACACTAAACATTTTGTTTTCGCCGCCCATAAAGTATTTGTGGTGGAGCAGCATTAGTGTCAGGTAGCACAAACCAAGTAATGAGCTACAAATTTTTCCACCAGTTATCTTCAAGTGGAAGTAAGTTGAAAATGGGAGACCTGTTTTTACTAACTCACTTCGCAATTCTCATTTTTTTTCACATACATTTTTGACGTGGTTCAATTCTTGAAAAAGAAACTGGTTTTCACATCTTTCTTTCAAATTATTTTCGCCAAACTTCGGTAAAGTTTTAATACTTTACTAGACAGATTTCCAACGAAGAAAATATTTGAGCTGAACACGGTTTCAGCATATGAAACAGGTAAGTCCATTTCGCGATATAACCAATTAACGTCTAGTGAAATGAAAATAAAATGTCCTTGAAATCAAACTCTTTCAGTATGTCAACTTCTAGCATTGAAATTATAAATTCGAAAACCTCCAAATTTCATGTGAAACCATTACGTAATACCAACCAAATAAATTCGAAAATCGAGTCTTATTCACTTTGAGTTAAAACCTATTTTCTGTATTGCTTGAATATGATCCCATTTTTCTCAATTTGGTTACACTGTAGATTCTTTGAAAACACGTTATTTCAAAATATACGGGACGGTTAGTTAAAACAGGACAATATAGGGGAGTGTTGCCGAAGATGGACCGTTGCCTAAGTTGGACCACCTACGTATTTCGCTGTGTGTTGGTAACTTGAAGTTCTAAGTCCTCTCAGCTGGTGAGAAACTTTGTCGAAGTCATGTGGCTCAGTCGCCAGTCGACGATAGTCATTGGACTGAGAACAGTTTCCATTATTGCGTTTTCTTCGACGTCGCTGTAAGTTTTCTGCTACATATCATAAGCTTTCCTCTGCTCTAAAAGTAAGCAAAAATATCATCAGCACTATAGTTCAAAGTTCCATACTTTAGCTAATAATTTAATATCGTAAAACTAGAGTTTAGCGTTTTTTGTTCCTACAACGTTATCTTTACTTATATGGCGTCGAGTTGCCGAAGTTGGATCAAAGGCTGTTTCCTAATTTGGACCGGTCCAATTTAGGGATCACTCGTAAGAAGTAATAGTTAATGTCATTTAACAATAGGTAACAGGTACATGTTACGTTTTTAGGTTTATTTTTCTAGGCTGCAAAATAATTAAAAATAAGGAGTAAATATGGTAACCTTTTTAGATTTGGAAGATTCAATAAGGGGAATGTATGGGAAATGGACAGAAGATGAACTGAAGGCAGCTGTGGAAGCATACAGAAACGGTAAACATGAACTTAAACGAGTGTGCTCGTATATAACGAGTACCAAAAGCTACAATTAAAGATATGCTGATATGCTGATGGTAAAAGCATGTTCTGAAATGAAGTTCAGTTATTCGGAAGACGACCAACCTTTACAAATGAGATGGAAAAAATTGTCGCAGATCACCTTTTATCTGAAGAGAGGGTTTTTTTTTTTTTTTTTTTTTCATTCGACATAGCACAGAAATATGAACTGCCTCATTCTTTCAACATAGAAAAGAAAATGGCTGGTAAAAGATGGTTTTCTTCATTTATGAGACGAAATACATAGCTTTCCCTCCGTCAGCTAGAAGGAATACCAATGGCAAGATGTTGAAATGAAGCTTTTCTTAATATTACGGGTCTTATTTCCTTTTTAGTCATTGTTTTACCGTGTGGTTCAATTTAAGCAACTGAAGGTCCAAATTAGGCAACCGGTTTCCTAGCTTGGACCGTTTATACATTTGTAATTTTTAAGTAATATTCATTTATCTTTGTTTTTATTCACGGTATAAAACTAGCTGATGAAAGTGTACAACATATAGCTTATTTTAACGTATATTTTGTTTCGATTAGATAGATAATGTAGATTTTGGATCCCAAAATAAAAAAGTGGTCCAACATCGGCAACCTTCCCCTACGTCCCGTACTTACTTTTTTTCGGGACAGTTAAGCTAAATAAGGGACGATCCGTGAAGTACGGGATGTCTGGTCACCCTAGACTATCTTACACGATGCTTGAACGTGTTAATTACTTAAAACGAATGCTTCGGTTGTGGAATACTGCAACTTTATTATTATTATTATTATTAAAGCAATTTAATTATTTTTATTATTATTGCCCATATATTGTTGTTGTTTCGTGGAAAATTAGTTACTTATTAAGGGATGAATTTGAATTGGGGCCCCAAGATTTGTATTGCCTAGGGCTTAATCCGGCACTGCCTTTACTGTCCTTCAGGGTAATCGTCATTGGCTACAATAAACTCCTGACATCGGTTGTACAGCTGTATATCAGCAAACGCCTCTTGTGGAATCGCTCCAAGCACTGAGGCCACGCGTAGTTGGATCTCCGCAACGGTTGCGAACCGTGAGCTTTTCAGGGCTGTCATCCTCAAAGACAGCCGCCGATCATCCGCAATCATCCGTCGCACTCGTCGGATTCTGTGACCGTGATTGTGGACGGTCGACCTGAACCTGTCTCATCCTCGACAACTTCCTTTCCGTCTCTAAAGCGTTTAAACAACTCACACACGCACTTTTTACTTACCGCTTCGACACCACGCACTTGCACTAACATTCCATGGGCTCCATCCCCTTTTTGCCTAATTTGAAACAAAACTCGGTGTTAACGCCTTGCCCCATGTTGCAATGACGTGAGGTCTCACACTGGCCCTGTTAGCACAGTCTAACATATACAGTCGCGACACTGACTGCTTTGAAAGTTGTTACCAGCTGACAGTAGCAACGACACTAGCAATCCTAGCGGTGGCCGAAGGAGTGATGATTCTTTATAATTATTTTTGTGCACAATTAACGAAACAGTATAATTTTCGCGTTACATACATTAGTAAAATCTTAAGAGACGTACTACATAATAGAGAAGTTAATTAAAAAACAATCGAATCTGATTTAGTGATATAAAGAACAACTTCGTTATGGACAAATGCTTACGAATATGTGTATATTTGCAGCTTATTCCGCTGAAAGTAAGGGGAACATAAACAGAACAGAAACATAATTTCCATTATGCTCAGTTCTTACTATGGCAGGCAGTTTTTTGACGTGCATCAATTCGGCGTGGAGTCTACATCTACATGGGATACTCTGCAAATGTGCTGTGCCTTGCGGAGGTTTCATCGAACCACTATTATACTATTTATCTCCCATTCCATTCACGAATAGAGCTCGGGAAGAAAGAACACCTGAATCTCTACGTTCGAGCTCTGATTTCTCGTATTTTATTCTAATGATCATTTCTACCTATGTAAGTGGGAGTCGACAATATATTTTTGCATTCGGAGGAGAATGTTGGCGATTGGAGTTTCGCAAGTAGACCACGCCGCAGCGATAAGCGCCGTTGTTGTAATGATTCCCATCCCAGATCCTGTATGTATCATTTCCGTAACGCTGTCTCCCCTGTATCGTGACAACACAGAACGAACTGCCCTTCTCTGGACTCTTTCGATGTCCTCCGTCAAACCCACCTGATAAGGATCCCACACTGGGCAGCAATACTCCAAAAAAGGACGGACAAGCGTAGTGTATGCACTTTCTTTTTTTAGTTCTGTTGCATCTTTTAAGGGTTCTGCCAATAAAACGCAGTCTCTGGTTCGCCTTTCCCACGACATTATCTACGTGTTCTTTCCAGTTTAAGTATGAAGTAATAGTAATTCCTAGGTATTTTTTGCAGTTTACGGTCTTCACCTTTGATTGATTTATCTTGTAAACAAAGTTTAACGGATTTCTTTGCGTACTCATGTGGACGAGTTCTCACTTCTTATTTTTTAGAATCAATTGCCAATTTTTACACCATAGTGATATCTTATTTAGATCGTTCTGCATTTGCTTTTGATCTTCAGATGATTTTACTAGACGGTAAACGACGGCGTCATCTACAAACAACCTAAGAGAGCTACTCAGATTTTCCCCTAAATCGTTTATGTAAATAAGGAACAGCAGCGGACCAATAACACTATCCTGTGGAACGTCCGATATCACCTCTGTTTTAGTCGATGCCTTACCATCGATTACTACAAACTGTATCCTTTCTAACAGGAAATCGCAAATTTCGTGAGATATATCATAACCTCGCAATTGTACATTTTTACCCGTCATTCGTCTTTCTTACAGGCGCATATTCGTTAGAATGAAATTACTTTAGCTTGAAAAGCCAGTGTTTTGAAGATTCTTCCCGTTTGTAGTTCAGCTGTAAGAACAATTGTAGAACTGGGTTGTTCTTTATTGGAAAACAGCTTGATTGCTGTTGCCCTTTTATTGCTACGTCTGTGAAGCTTTTCCTTCGACTACATATGTAGTGGCTGATTTGGTACGTTAAATACTGTACTTGTAGCATTCTGTATTCGTTTCCTACGTTCAACGCTCACTCACTCGACTATAATTGTAGTGAAGAATGCTTAACGTTCCTCAGCAAAAAGCGACGTCTTTCTACCAAAGGGTAGGTCTTCTGGTGTTTCCTGACCATTTTTTATTTTTAATAGAAAATGAAATTATTCAGTGGAAGTCAGTAGGTTACAAGATAATTGCAAATAAACTGTCCTATACTGTTAACCACTGCACAAAAAAGGGGATACGTCGGATGTCAACAACTACCGCCCAATTTCACTTCTTACAGCCTTATCCTAAATTCTTGAAAAAGTAATGTATTCTAGAGTAGTTTCACACATAGGTAAAAATAAAGTTCTAACAAAATGTCAGTTTGGTTTTCAGAAATGCTTTTCAACAGAAGATGCTATATATACTTTCACCAATGAAATATTAAATGCTCTGAATAACCGAACATCACCTGTTGGGATTTCTTGTGATCTCTCCAAGGCTTTTGATTGTATAAATCATGGAATTCTTCTAGATAAACTAATGTATTGTGGTATGAATGGGACAGTGTAAAAATGGTTTAAATCATACCTAACAAGAACAGTGCAGAAAGTTGACATTAATAGTTCTCACAATATGCTCAACACAGCTGATTCCTCAAACTGGGGAGCAATCAAAAATGGGGTGCCACAAGGTTCGGTCTTAGGCCCTTTGTTGTTCTTATGATAGAACATTCTACCACATGGCTGAATACACAGGCGGCAACCTTCTATGAAGAAGGCATCCAGAAACTTGTGACACGCTATGACAAGTGCCTACAAAATTTCGGCAGCTATGTAGAAAAGTTGTTTAACAGTTATAGATTTTTGTACAATAAATATTTTTTCTGTATCTGTACACGTTTGTTTTATATAATCAAACGGAATTTACTTTCTGGACGTACCTCGTAAATATTAATGACTTGCCATTCTATATTCATGAACATGCAAAGCTGGTTCTTTTTGCTGATGATACAAGTATATTTATCACACCTGACAGACAAGAACTAAATGAAGAAATTGTAAATAACATCTTTCAGAAAATCATTAAGTGGTTCTCAGCAAATGGACTATCATTAAATTTTGATAAAATACAGTACATAGAGTTCCACACAGTAAATGGAATGACACAATCAATAAATATAGACTTTGATCAGGAATCTGTAGCAAAGATAGAATATTCAAAATTTTTACGTGTAAGCAATGATGAGGGGTTGAACTGAAAAAAAAAGAAAAAAGAAAAAAACACATTGAAGATCTGTTGGAACGTTTGCTATTAGGGTAATTGTAAATTTTGGTGATGTACATCTCAGTAAATTAGCTTACTACGCCTATTTTCATTCTCTGCTTTCCTATGGCACCATTTTCTGGGGTAATTCATCATTGAGTATAAAAGTATTCATTGCACAAAAGCGTGTAATCAGAATAATTACCGGAGGCCATGCAAGATCATCCTGCAGACATTAATTTAAAGAGCTAGGGATCTTCACATTAGCTTCTCAGTATATATATATATATATATATATATATATATATATATATATATATATATATATATTCACTTATGAAATTTGTTACTACCATTCTCACTGAACTCAAAAGCAATAGCAGCGTACATAACTACAACACTATTCAAGGTTAAATCTAGCTTTGGCACAGAAAGGGGTGAATTATGCTGCCACAAAAGTCTTTGGTCAGTTACCAAACAGCATCAGAAGCCAGACAGATAGCCAACAACCATTTAAAAATAGATTAAAAGAATTTCTGCATGGCAACTCCATCTACACTATAAATGTATTTTTAGATATAAATTAGTAAATTTGAAAAAATAAAAAAAATGTAATATTTAGTACAAAGTAATAATTTGTAAAGACACCTTTCATTAACCTGACGCGTTCCACATCTTTACGAAGTGTCGTATTCATGATCTATGGAACAAGTACTAATCTAATCTAATATATCGTTTAGTACGTTATCAGCGATCTTAAGAAACCTAATAAAGACAAATTTGTACTTTTTTTTATATTACCTATCTTTATGGCACTACATACGTTCCCTAATGTAAAAAGTATGTTAAAATAAATGTAAACGATTCTATTCGCACTCAGCCAATATCGTATTCAGAAATGTAGCTTGCGGGCCGCTTGGAGCGCTGCTGTCGCAGTGTATCGTCACTGTACATGTCAGACTGGCCCTGTTAGGTGTGTCGCAGCGTGTACCACCGCTTCACTGCAGTGCTTTGCGTTGCTTGTCCCTCAATGTGTGTGCAGGGTCACCTCATCCTCGCCAACGCGGTTTGTAAAATACGGGCCCTTCAACGAAGTTTTCACACGCACCTTGTAATTATGGTACACAGTTCGTTTTGGTCTAATTACACTTAGCGTATCAAGATTCTAACAAGGAAAGTACTTGGGCTCGAACAAACACATACACACCAAAATCGTATGAGAGATAAAGATCCCTTATTGCACTAGTGATACTCCCGCATCAGCAAAACTCTGCAGTCGTCCGTTAGAGGCCTCTGCGTGTGCCATGCCGCATTGCACTTTGACCTGCCGGTTCGCCAGTAGGGACGGTGCAGTGTGCCTCCGATGGAAGCAGTGGCAGTGAATACCAACAGTCTTTCGGGAAGAAGGTTAAAGTTGCAACTATCATCACGGCTTTTGACGACAATACGCCAAAGAACATGTAAGATAATCAAAATATCCACGGGTGTACTGCCGGTCTATAGTGTCCAAAATATTGTGACGAAATGAAAGAAGCAAGGGAGACCGAAGCGACCATATTATTCATTAATTCCATTCGACCAAACGTTTGATGCACGAGCCCTAAGAAGACTGGCCCGTTGGACACTATAGACCGGCAGTACACCCGTGGATATTTTGATTATCAAATACGCCGGGAGAAACTGAAGAATCACAACATGTAAGATCATTATTACATAAGTTATAATTAAGATATCTGCATTACGTATGGCGTCTACAATTACATCTACAGTGCTATCTAGGGCTTCATTGCAGAGTTTCGCATAAAAACGACACCCACCAGCACATTGAGGTGTACGTAGAGATCCCGTAACCGAACGTTCATACAGATATGTTTGTTCGAGCCCAAGTACTTTCCTTGTAAGTTTTTTCTTTTTTTAATTTTATTATTATTATTATTATTATTTTGCACTTCGCTTCACTGACCACCAACGGTGCAAAGTATTCGCACGGGTCACCTAGTATGATCCTTAAAAATATTGTGACGAAATGAAAGAAGCAAGGGAGACCGAAGCGACCATATTGTTCATTAATTCCGTCCGGCCAAACGTTTGATGCAACAGCATGCACGAGCCCTAAGAAGACTGGCCCGTAGTACAAGCTTCCTAGGGTTTTATTTGCGGACGGAGAAGTTAGTACTGCTTCCTCCCACAAGTCCCCTAAAACCTACACATCCTTGCGGATGCTATTGCATAGAAGTGTGCGTTTGTACCGCCCTACAGTACGCACGAGGTGCCGAAGTTAGTGTCCAAGTCTTTATGGAAAGCATAGTGTTCTGACTAACCTGTTGTCTTCTATAGTTGTGTCCCCAGCGCAGAAGACAGCACACAGGTCGTTGGTTCTTCTACAGCTTACAAGTGAGGCTAAAATAAGTTCTGTATGATGGAAGCATAAGAAGCGACTGGGAAGATTTTTAATTGTCAGGGATGCCATTTATTAAACAAATAATACAATATGAATAACTATTGTTAATATGATACGGTCTATGCTGCCCATAGTTCATGTTGAGACCTCGACTGCTATCACTATTAGAAAAATCTTAACTCATGACCGGCGCGTATAGCGGTCAGCTCGAGACTGAAACTGCGGCGCGTTGCGAGACTAGAGGTAGAGGGCACCTGACGCTCTATTTCGCGCCAAAACAGGGCCGTTGCGCGCCTTCTGCAAAATCGCTCTTCTCTTGTTACAATAAGAGAAGGCACCTTAAAATTTTTAAACTGTCAAAACCTAGCCTGTCCTTGAGAGATATTTATCACAAATTCTCAGCTCATAATAATTAATATTTAGTATATAATAAACAAAAGTAATTTCAAAAGAAATCACGTGACATGAACTGCAGCAGCCAATGCGAGGAGAGCACCAGTAACATAGGCGGGCTTTCCCACGGGAACCAGCACCTAGCCGGCCGCGGTAGCCGAGGGGACTGATGCGCTCCAGTCACGGTTTGCAAGGCCACTACGGTCGGGGATTCGAATCCCCCCTCGGGCATGGATATTTGTGCCGTCCTTAGTGTTAGTTAGTTCATAAGTAGTTTGTAAGTTTAGGGACTGATGACCCCTTAGTTAAGTCCCATAAGCTATACGAACATTTTGAACCAGCCCCTACTGTGCCATATGCTACTGCTCCCCACTCCACATTTCAACATATGCTGCACTTCTGTCTTTCTTCCGCGTTTAAGACACGCACGATGTTAGCTAAGAAACGGCCAGCGGCCAGAAATGTGAAGTGACCATAGGCCAGGAAAATCACAGTAGCTGTGACCTCGATGTGGATGAGACCTTGAAACCCAATGAGGTTCCACAACGGGAAATTTAAAAATCTGGAGTAGCAATCAGACATGAGACGCAGTTGAGATAAGGACCGCTAATAGAAACTGCCGATAGAGAACAATCGCGCCACTTAAGAGGGAGATTAGGATCATGGAGAGCGCCTGGGGGTGATAGTGGTCACAATGACTGGCTGAGATTTCTCTTCAGCGCTACGTGAAGTGTTGAATGAGAAGGCAGATCACGCAATCGTGGTCAACGCATGGACTATTATATTAAAACGCTGTAAGAGAACACACGCAGAATAAATGACCCAAATGCTTTAAATAACCGGACATCACCAGTTCGGATTTTTTTGATCTCTCAAAGGCTTTTGATTGTGTTGCACAGTGGAAGAGAGCTAGACTACAAATCCAATGGCCGCGGGTTCGATCCCCGCCAGGTCCTAGGATTTTTAACTGTCACTTTCCACTTCTTTCACCTCTGGTAGTATTGCTCACATGAAAAATACCGAGTAGCACCGTGGTTCGCAACCCACGTTAAACTGTAGGTCCCCCTATAACTAGATGGGTAAGTCAGTTCGAAGGTCGGAGGAAGGCATACAAATGTTCAAATGTTTGTTAAGCTTATGGGACTTAACTCCGGGCTCATCAGTCCCTAAATTTACAAACTACTTACCAACTACCTTATACTAAGGACGGCACAAATATCCATACCCGAGGGGGATTCGAACCCCCGACCGTAGTGGCCGTGCAGACCGTGACTGGAGCGCCTCAGTCCCCGCGGCCACCGCGGCCGGCAGGAAGGCATACCACCTCCAAATAGGACCACGCCTAGTAAAGCACTGTGGTGTACAAACCAATCTTCGGATTGTTGACTGCTTTACCTTTAAATCATTGGATTATTCTAGATAAGCGTAAGTATTGTGGTATGAGTGGGACAGTGCACAAATGGTTTCAATCATACTTCACCGAAAGAGTGCAGAAAGTTGAAATAAGCAGTTCTGGTGATATAGATGAAACGGTTAATTCCTCCAACTGGGGAGTTATCAAAAATGCGGTCCCAAAGGTTCGGTCTTGGGTCCCTTGCTGTTCTTAATATATAATAATGACTTGCCATTCCACATTCACGAAGATGCTTAGCTAGTACTTTTTGCTGATGATACAAGTATAGCCATTACACCTGACTAACAGGAATTAACTGATGAAATTGTAAATGATATCTTTCAGAAAGTTATTAAGTGGTTCTCTACAAATGGACTCTCATTAAACTTTGATAAAACCCAGTATATACAGTTTCATACAGTAAATAGCATGACACCATGAATAAACTTAGACGTTGAACATAAATCTGTTGCTAAGGTAGAATATTCAAAATTTTTAGGTGTTTGCATTGACGAGGGACTGAATTGGAAGAAACATATTGAAGATCTCCGCTTGAGTTCAGGTACTTATGCTATCAGAGTCATTGCAAAATTTGGTGATATACGTGTCAGTATATTAGCTTACTACGCCTATTTTCATTAATTGCTTTGATATGGGATCATATTCTGGTGCAGTGCAACATTGAGTAAAAAAATATTCATTGCACGAAAGCTTGTAATCAGAATAATCGCTGGAGCCCACCCAAGAGCATCCTGCAGACATTTATTTAGGGATCTTCACAATACATATATTCACTCATGAAATTTGTTGTTAACAATCCGACCCAATTCAAAAGTAATAGCAGTGTGCATAGCTACATCACTAGGAGAAAGGGTAATAATCACTATTCAAGGTTAAATGTAACTTTGGCTCAGAAAGGGGTGAATTATGCTGCCACAAAAGTCTTTGGTCACTTACCAAGTAGCATCAAACGAATAACAGATAGGCAACTAGTATTTAAAAAGAAATTAAAGGAATTTAGATAATTTTTTAGATAAAACTTTTAAGAAATTAAAAAAGTAAAAACAACAAAAAATGTAATAAAAATCCTTAAAATATTGATTGTCAAGTATAGACAACATTTACTAGACTGACACGTTCCACATCATTACGAAATGTCGTATATTTGATCTATGGAACAAGTATTAATCTAATCTAATCAACCAATATTTGAATAAAAAGGTACATCTTGAAGGAAAGGAAAATAAAAATTTACATTGCAGAAAAATTGCAAGAAATGAAACTGTAGGTTTCACAGTAACCAGGGAAAGACAGAAAATTCTAAACAACTTGGCAGCGTTTCTTTCGAAGTCTTTATAATTTACGAGATGAGCCAGAAAATATAATAATGATTAGTAAACCTCCGAGTCTTTAAAGATTGGACTTTCATTTATAAGACTTGTTTGAACGTCTGATTTCAAATGAGTTAATGTAATACATACGAGGGTTGGAACTTAAATAGTGTCAACACTGCTGTGGAGACACTATGCAATGAAACCTACACGTTGTTGACATACGTACCTTACATCCGAGCAAATAGACTCGCCCATCCCACGCAACGGTGTGCGAACAACAAGGGAAACACAGTCACTTGTGAGCGAGCGGTCTAACGTAACGGTGTCACTGTGTTTTCGAAAATGGAACAACTGAGTTGGATCAAGACTGAATGTTCCAGAAGTCGTACAGCACGACGGTGTCATCAAGGTCTTCAAGAGACGTGCGGGAAATCGGCATTGCCGTACAGAACAGTGGCTCGTTGGGTAAAAGCCTTCAACGAAGGTCGCCAAACTGTGTCAGACATTCATTGGGCAGGTCGTCCTAGCGTCCCTGAAGAAGAAGTGCGTACTGTTGCCGCGTTAGTGGGCAGTGATCGACGCCAGTTCACCCACGAAACTGGATTAGCGGATACAGCGCAAGATGTGACTGCTCTGTTAGGTCGATAGCACTGGGAAGTACTGTGCCATCCACGTTACTACCCCGACGTAAGTCCTTGTGACTTTGATTTGATTCTGAAGATGAAGGAACCACTTCGGGGCATTCTCTAAAGAACTGTTCCAGAACTGTTCCAGACATTCTACAGGCAGTAGACCGCTCCGTTCGCAGCATCAACAGAACAGGCAACGGGTGACTACCTTGGACAGTAACAGCTGCAAACATGTAACGCTTTTGTAACGGTTGTGAATAAATAATTGCCACTATTTAAGTTCCTACCCTCGTATTTGATGTTAAAAGTATAAGCGAGAAACGTTTAGAAATATTTCAATTTAAATTTCATGCAGCGGCACTAGTTATTCAGTAGCAGCGAGGTGAAGATTTTTTGAGTTAAAAAATCTATTATATTTGTACAAAGTGAGTATAATCATAAAAATAATTTAAACGTATATGAGTACAAAAATTATTTCAGGCCTATAAATACAACAACAGTCCTATCATGGGTAGTAGAATTTTGCCAGTAGCTCTTGTCTTTTCATTATGGACTCCAAAAGTTGTAAGTCTCCCATAAGTCATCATACATGGTCGTAAAATTTGTATTACTGCCCCACATGACGTCCACAGTTCATGTACATTTGTGTGAGTTCTTTTCTTCGTTCCCATCATATAGGGTGAATCCAGCAGGTTTCCTATTTCCGCTTTCATTACTTGTCTGTAGTTACTATCTCTTGAATAATTAGTCGCAGCTTTCTTTTGTTTTATTTATAAATTAATAAACCTAATTACTTCTTCGATCTTATTGTCGTCCATCCTGAATGAGGGAGTTTCCATATCTGACCTCAACACCCATTGCTTTTCCTTATGGAGCAGTGAAAATTTTTATTATTTTCTTCTTCGGGTTTTTTTCCTACACAAAAGATTAACGCAATTTTCTAAATAAAATTCATCGCCACTGAAATCTTGTTCAGAATCCTGAACTATGAATTACAATATCATGAATTATAATTTCCTCCTTTTGATCTTATGAGCAGTACAGACCCAATTCACTAAGAACTTTATTAGTTGTCGAAGCAAGTTCTATTATCTCATCAGTTAGACCTGTAACGTATATGAGTTCAGAAGAGGAAATTATATAGTAATTTTGACATTCGCATCACATCTTTTCCTTACGAAATGAAGTCAATTTTGGGACATAATGATGTATAATTAAATTTTATAGTGACAAAATTTATTTTAACAGAAAACTAGCATAAAATGAAACACTTATATCTACTTACATGGCTGGCGGCGCTTTGATTATGACGCCGTATCTCGTGCGTGAACTGTCCGTTGCACAGTGATGCAACCTGATAAGTTTATTCCGTAAGTAATCTCGTATATTCCCGAAGGAGGATAAGAGATTTTCTAAAGAGCCGTTGTTAACTGGAACAACACGACCGGAGCAATGATACAAGATAACATTGTTACATCAGTGTTTGTAAAATCTCTCACTTCAAGGTTGGTTTATAAACCACAGGTGGTGTTTCGTTTGTTGTATCTATAGATACAAGTCTTCCTGCCTTTTATTAAGGACGCCACCGATCGCATCGGTAAAATTTTGACGAAACGGAATGTTGCCGTTATTTACAAACCTATTCAGAAGATACAGGATCACCTGAAACCGGCAAAGGATGCTCGTAAACCGCTCGAAAAAGAAGGAATTTGTAGGATTCCGTGTAGCTGTGGGGACGTATACGTGGGTACCACAAAAAGAAGAGTCAAAAAACGACTAGATGAGCACAAGGGGAACTGTGGAAGGGGAGAGATTGACAGATCAGTTGTTGCTGAACATGTTTTTCAACCAGGGGACCACCTTATTCAGTTTGATAAAACTCAGGTTTTAGCAGCCACAAATGGATACCACGAAAGACTGTACAGAGAGGCTATAGAAACTGTAAAACCCCCCAATAATTTCAATAGGATGGAGGAGAGCGTGAAACTAAATGAAATCTAGATTCCGGTTTTGAAGAAGAACTGTAACAGTCTTCCACCATGGGACGATATTAACGGACGGCGGCAATCGGCAACGACGAATTGCGCGCGCATGTCAAAAACATCTGACGTCACACCCTTGCGCGCGAGCCCTCGTAAACGGAGTTTGCCTTCAGTCAGTAACGAGCCAGGGTGTGCATCGGACATACAAAAGTGCCACGATATCCCTTGAAAATGTCTTCCGCAGTTCGCGACGAAACGTTAGGTTTCTGTAATAAATCCACCAGACCACGGCAAAATAGCCCGGAAATTTTTAGTAATTTTGACCATTCAGGCCGTGAAAGTTTACATTTTACAATGTATCTATATATGTTTTTAAAGTATTTAATAATACTACTTCTCGAATATTGTCACTTACTTGTAATAATATGAGAGAATTACTGTGTTGCATGATTTTTGAGATCATTCAGGAAAATATATTTTGCGACTATTGCGTCGTAGTCATCATCATCGTCATTAGAGACTGATTACGCCTTTCAGTGATCAGTTTGTCGGGCCCGGTGGTCTTGGGGCAAAATGCTCGACTGGAAACCGAAGGGTCGTGGGTTCAAAACCCGGTCGGACCGCGGATTTTTCAGTTTGCACTTTAACCCATCCTTCACCTCTCAACGATGTGAGGAGTCGTTGGAAACGACACGTGGTTCGGATTCCACGTTAAGCTGTAGGTCCCCTTTCCCAGGTTGGATAACTGGGGTAGGCTAGGGACACGCAAGTTGCCGAAGTGACGTCCAATTGAAAGACCTACGAAGGGCAATGAGCTACACGAAATTATTATTATTAGTGTTCAGTCTGGTACATAGTCCCCCTAATTAAATTCCTTTACAATTTCCTATTTAATTATAACATTGACGCCTCGTCTGATGTTAAGCCTGTTACTTCAAAATCATTCTTGTCCGAATCCAACTACTTTCTCCAGTGATGGAGAGGTCGGTGCAACCGCCTAGCAAACGAGGAAAACCGGGTTCGAATCAAGGATAAGTACACATTTTCAACTTAACCCATTCCGCGACTATGAAAACACCTGCCTACGACCCTCGCGAGCAGTCACAATTGCCGTAACATGAGGTGGCACGGATTCGACTGATGTCTGAAGCAGTGCTGCAGGGAGTTGACACCACACATCCTGTAGGGCTGGCCATCAGTCCATGTGAGTCTACATCTGCATATCTGATAGAAGAGAGCAAACGGAAAGCTCAAGTTAAGAAGTCTTTGATTTGATCAACACACTAAGTCACAAATGGATGACATAGTAATAGGTATTTACGGTGTAGAGAAGCAGCTGAGAGAGCTAAATACGAAAAAGTCTGCTGGTCCGGATGGAATTCCAATTCGGTTTCACGAAGAGTATTCTGCGGCATTGGCCCCTTACTTTATCGCGAATCTTTAATGCAGTGCAAAGTTCCTAGTGATTGGAAATGACACACATAATTACAGGCCAATATCTTTGACATCCGTTTCCTGTACAATTGTGGAGCATATTCTCAGTTCGAATATAGTAAATTTCCTTGAGACCGAAAAGTTTCTTTCTATGAATCAGGACGAGTTTATGAAACCTCGTTCGTGTAAAACTTAACTTTCTCTTTCCTCACATGACATCTTGGGAGCCACCGATAAATGGTAACAGACGGATTGTGTTTTTCTCGACTTCAAAAAGGCGTTTAAAGCGGTTGCACACTGCAGACTGCTAACGAAGATACGAGCTTATGGAATAGGTTCACAGATTTGTGACTCGCTGGAAGACTTGCTAAGTAACAGAAAGCAAGCAAAATGAGGAGTAGAGATTCGTCTTCATCTGAACTACTGCTCATGTTTATACGGTCCGCACCTGACTTACAGTACACTACAAGCGCCATTCAACAACCGGAGCACCGAGCGCTGCCCGCGCTGTGCCTGCCTGACTGCTGCGGAACGCGGCGAACAATAGCGCGTTCTGCCCGCTCCCTGTTTGACGGAGCCTTAAAAGTGGAACCTTTTTTGCTCGTGCTGTACGTTCGCAAGATAGGTTAACAGTTTCCTATATAAGATTGAGAAGCGATATTTCAGCGCTAGTTTAGAAGACAGTAGAGCGAGCGCTACCAGACACTGCTGCTACACTACGAGGAGACATTGGTGGGGGGAAAAGCACTGGCACCGAGTTGGAATGGCCTGGGATAGGTGATCAGGGAACTATAGTCGGCGTCACCTACGAAGGCGGCCCAGTTTTCAGCCGTTCTGCTGGCACCGAGTTGGAATGGCCTGGGATAGGTGATCAGGGAACTATAGTCGGCGTCACCTACGAAGGCGGCCCAGTTTTCAGCCGTTCTGCTGGCACCGAGTTGGAATGGCCTGGGATAGGTGATCAGGGAACTATAGTCGGCGTCACCTACGAAGGCGGCCCAGTTTTCAGCCGTTCTGCTGGCACCGAGTTGGAATGGCCTGGGATAGGTGATCAGGGAACTATAGTCGGCGTCACCTACGAAGGCGGCCCAGTTTTCAGCCGTTCTGCTGGCACCGAGTTGGAATGGCCTGGGATAGGTGATCAGGGAACTATAGTCGGCGTCACCTACGAAGGCGGCCCAGTTTTCAGCCGTTCTGCTGGCACCGAGTTGGAATGGCCTGGGATAGGTGATCAGGGAACTATAGTCGGCGTCACCTACGAAGGCGGCCCAGTTTTCAGCCGTTCTGCTGGCACCGAGTTGGAATGGCCTGGGATAGGTGATCAGGGAACTATAGTCGGCGTCACCTACGAAGGCGGCCCAGTTTTCAGCCGTTCTGCGCATCCCCCCCCTCCACTACTGCAGTGACAGCCAGTAATGTTCATTCTGTAGACCGCATGTCTGGCCGCGAGTTACGCAACGTTTCTGCCGCAGGATCCACTGCTATCGCTCGGCCGTAGCTCCTCCCCTGCCCTCCACGCTTCCCCTATCGCTCCGCCTCTATGCGCGGAAGTAGTGATGGGCTGTTCGGATCATTTCACTGTTTCGAAACATTCGGATCATCTGAGTTTACTGAGTCGACTCACTGTTTCGGCACACGAAACATCTGGTGCGCTGCAGTGTCTGGCGTCACTCTATCTTTCCTGATTCACATGAACCGCGACAGCTGCAGGCACCGTACTGAGTCGGCTCACTGCTATGGCACTCGAATCATCTGGCATCTGGTCCAGGGGGGCTTACAAATGCCTCAGAAACGACCCTTTTTCACGAGTCTTACCTTTTCTGGGCGTTATTCTTGGGGGGACTCCAATCCAAGTCCGGGGGGAATTTTTTAAAATTTATTTTTAGTCATACATTTATTTCGAAAGTGGCCTCATTTTGTTTTACCGCCCTTGGCCTCCACCAGCCTTACTCCACCACTGCTTCAAGATATGGTTTTAACTGAATGAGTATTACACATTGATGGCACTCTCTAGCGAGATTGATTGAAAGTGGTTGATCAGCTGTCTGATTTGGCTATTACAGGAATTAGACGATGTCTATAAAAGGATGTTACAACTCTACATTTCCTTCAGATTTTCGAAAGCTAGCATACTTACCACGTATTCTTACGTCACATAGAGATTATAGTGGTTAAATGCCACAAAACGCTAATATCACATCTTTCCACGTACTTTTAGAACAATGTTACTCATTTATGTGTGAAGAAACTAAGAAATTTAAGCGCAGTCAGTTATAGTTATACTTCTTAATTCTTATTTTTTTATTTTTCTCAATTACATCAGTGTAATTGTCGAGAACACTTCATATCACAAAAAAAGTATATTTTTCCATAAGGCTGGATTACACGAAGAGATGAAATAGCAATAGTGCCAGGGATGGCAATTGTTTAACAATACCCTTTGTACTTAAGTGGAGGAAGAACCGCTGAAAATTCTCATTTGGTTTGATCACTAGTATGTGTCGCTACCGGGATTTGGACTGTGATCGAGTAGTTATAAGTCTGTATAGGATTTCATGTGAGCTATTGCAGCTCTTTGCAGTAATGTCTGTGTTATTGCCTTTGCATTACAAATTATCAATTTTGAAAAGTCAGCCACGTTCATGCACGTATTATTCACACTAAAAACTAACTGACAAATCTGAAAAGCGCTGTCAACCTCAGATGAAGGGCATAATATTTACTGAAAGCTCCGCGTGTCGCGACTCGCGAACACTCAAGCGGTGAAACTTCAAACTCGATGGACGTCTGAGCGCTGTGTCGAACTCACCCAGCCAAATGGACAGCAAGACGCATGTTAACGGTACCTAGCGTCCGATACACGAATCCCAAGATTCGTTGTTTCGAAACAGTGCCGATTCACGTTTCGACTTACTCGAACAGTTTGTTGAGTCGATTCACTGAGTCGAAACGTCAACTCAGGAGCCAACTGTACGCAGAAGCGCCTTCTCACGTGACGCCAGCTATAGTTCCCAGAAGTGCACGAGCCTGCCCACCTCTGGCTGGAATGCAGCCCTGTCTCACGCTTGCTCTGTTCGCCCACAGCGCCGCCGGCGAGATGTCTGTCTCGGCGGAGCGGCTGGACTCTGGGCGGGTGCGCCAGTTCCTGTCCGCCATCACGGGCCCCTATCGCCAGGACTACGTGCGGATGTCGCCGTCCGACTGCGTCATGCCCGCTCTCTACACCGACGTCGCCCAGAAGGTGCTCGACTTCGAGGTCCGCCCGGACGACGTCTGGCTCGTCGCCTACCCCAAGTGCGGTGAGTTTCGCTTACCGAACCTACTCTGCCAGATATATGAGGGGCGTTTGATAAGTCTTTGCAAAGTCCGAGAGATGGCAAACTGGGGTGTATCAAAGAAATATTTATTTAGTAGCATCTCTGGAAACGACACACTCCAAGTTTCAGTAACATTCATCTATTTCTTTGTAAATAAATATCAACAAATAATACAATTCCTTGAGCCAAAATTGTCTCGTTGTACCAAATATATTAATATAAGGAGAGGCATTGAATTAAATTTTATGCTGTGGCTGGGATTCGAAACCAGGACCTTCTACTTACTAGGCAGGTGCTTTAGACCACCCAGCTAACACAGCGTTATAGCCAAAGCAACTACACGGACTGTCTTAAAGCACGTCTCTGTCCACAACACATACTTTAATTCTGCCTCATGCTCCCTGTGAAATGCGTATCAAATTGCCAGGGCTATCCTATATTGTAATAGCACCCCAGCAAAGAACGCGAATAGGAACCATCCCGTCTTGTTCCTCAGGACTATTCGCGTTCTTTGCTGGGGTGCTATTACAATATAGGATAGCCCTGGAAATTTGATATGCATTTCACAGGGAACATGAGCCAGAATTAAAGATGTGTTGTGGACGGAGACGTGCTTTAAGACAGTCCGTGTAGTTGCTTTGGCTATAACGCTGTTTTAGCTGGGTGGTCTAAAGCACCTGCCTAGGAAGCAGGAGGTCCTGGTTTCGAATCCCAGCCAGAACATAAATTTTAATTCAATGACTCTCCTTATATTAATACCTATTTCTTTGTATTTGGCGCTCGTGTGAATCAACGAAGTCGAGAATTTTGTATGGTGATTAAGCATTACTTCACGAAAGGCAAAACGCACCAGGAGACTATAGAGTAGCTTGATGAACATTATGGTGACTATGAACCTTCGATTAGAAGAGTTTATAAGTGGTTTTAAAAATTTTTGCGGTGGCCATATGGTCACAAGTGACGCTGAACGTTCTGGACGCCCTGTGGAGGTTACGACTCCAAATATCATTGCTAAAATCCATGACAGAAGAGTTAAGGTGCGTGAGATTGCTAGGGCTGTGGGTATATCGAATGAACAGGTACATAATATTTTACATACACATTTGGACATGAGAAAGTTATCTGCAAGATGGGTACTGCCATTGCTAACGACTGACTAAAAACAGAATCTTGTGAAGTGTTGCAAGGAAGTTTTGCGGCTGTTCAGGAAGGACTTCAAGTGTCGTTTTGTTACTGCGGGTGAAACAATGATACATTTCTATACTCCTGACACCAAAGAACAATCTAGGCAATGGGTTACCGAGGGAGAAGAAACTGGTCCATTGGCCGGAAAGGTTATGGCACAGTCTTTTCGGATGTGCAAGGGATAATCCTCATCGACTATCTGGAACAGGGTAAAACTATTACACTTGCATATTAGTCATTTTTATTGGACCGTTTGAAAACCAAGCTGCAAGATAAACGCTGGCGATTCCATCGTGACAATGCACCAGTACACATCTCAGCAGTTGTGGTTGCAAAATTATTGAAAATAGGATGCCAACTCGTTTCACATCTCCTATTCTCCAGACTTCGCTCTCTTGGACTACTATTTGTTCCCCAATCTGAAGAAATGGCTGGCGGGTCGAAGATTTCATTCAAACAAGGAGGCGACTTTAGAAACTAATGGCTATTTTGCAGGCTTGGACAATTCCTATTATTCGAAAGGGATCAACAAATTAGAACAGCGTTGGACGAAGTGTGTAAGACTAAAAGGAGACTATGTAGAAAAATAAAGATGGTATTCCCCAAACACGTTGGTAGTTTTTATTTTTGCACGGAGTTTTCAAACGCCCCTGGGACTGATGACCCCGTAGCTAAGTCCCATAAGCTTAACAAACATTAACAAACGCCCCTCGTGAACATTACTGCATCCCGAAAAATCGTCCTAATGTGGTTTCACGTTTTACAAACGTGCCTCTTGTGGACTCGCTACGTCTCATTGGCAATACGAGGGCGGTTTGCTGAGATGGCAAAAATAGAATAAAAATTATTTTAAAGGCGAAAACTCAATTTATCTCTCGACATAGTCTCCTTGCAAGGCTTACACTTGGTCCAACGAGTTTCCAATTTTTTCAACCCATCGGAAAAATAAGCTTTGTCAAACTCTGTAGAATAGCTTTCACAGCGACGGACACTTCCTCATTCTTTGAAAATTCTTTCTCACCAAGCCAAATTTACAAGTCTGGGAATAAGAAGGAGTCACTCAGAGTCAAGTCTGGTAAACAGGGTGGGTGAGAAACAAATTAAATTCCCAAGTCGTGCACATTTCCCATTGCGATAGCTGCTGTGTGGGCTGGAGTATTGTCCTGATGAAACAGGATTCCATATTTCTGGATTTCCGTTAGGCTTTTGACACTGTACCCCACAAGCGACTTCTAATGAAATTGCGTGCTTATGGAATATCTCCCCGATTGTGCGATTGGATTCACGATTGCCTATCAGAAAGGACACAGTTAGTTGTAATTGACGGTAAGTCGTCGAGTAAAACAGAAGTGATATCTGGCGTTCCACAGGGAAGCGTTATAGGTCCCCTACTCTTCCTCGTGTTTATAAACGATTTAGGAGACAATCTGAATAGCTCCCTTAGACTATTCGCGGATGATGCTGTCGTTTATCGGTTAGTGAAGTCAACAGAGGATCAAAAGCAACTGAAAAGCGATTTAGACAAAATTTCTACATGGTGCGAAAATTGGCAATTGACACTAAATAAAGAAAAGTGTGAAGTAATACACATTACCACTAAAAGAAATCCGCTGAACTTCAATTACGCGATAAATCAGTCAAACCTTAAGGTCGTAAATTCTACCAAATACCTAGGAGCTACAATTACGAACAACTTAGACTGGAAAGAACACATAGAAAATATTGTGGGGAAGGCGAACCAAAGGTTACGTTTCATTGGCAAAACACTTCGAAGATGCACCAGCACCACCAAAGAGACTGCCTACATCACACTTGTGCGTCCTCTCCTGGAGTACTGTTGCCCCTTGTGGGACCCTCTCCAGGTGGGACTGATGGAAGATATTGAGAAGGTTCAGAGAAGGGCAGCTCGTTTTGTTTTATCACGTTACGGGGGAGAAAGCGTCACGGAAAAGTAGCACGAATTGGGGTGGAAATCATTAAAAGAAGGAAGTTATTCATTGCGGCGTGATCTGTTTGCGAAGTTTCAATCACCGACTTTTACTTCTGAATGTGAAAATATTTTGCTAGCACCCACCTACTTAGGGAGACATGACCATCCCAGTAAAATAAGAGAAATCAGATCGAAAAGGTAACGATTCAGGTGTTCCCTCTTCCCGTGCGCTATTAGAGAATGGAACGGCAGAGAAAAATTATGAAAGTGGTTAATGAACCCTCTGCCAGTCACTTAAATGTGATTTTCAGAGTATCTATGTAGATGTCTGATGTAGAAACAGCAGTTTCTTCTGTGACAATATTGGACATTCTTCAAGTAGTTTCTGTTTCAAATGATCCACCAGAGCAGCATAATGGGGCCCAGTTAAGGAAGAGACTTTTTTTTCAAATAATCTATCAGTATTATACCCTGGGAATCCCAGAAGACAGTGGTCATCACCTTTCCAGCTCACAAAGCAGTCTTCGCTTATTTTGCTGTACTCTCCCCACTCCTCATCCATTGTTTGGACAGTTATTTGGTTTCTGGAGTGTAATGGTGGATCCAGGTTTCATCCTCAGTTAAGAATCTGCGTAAAAAGTCCTGTGGATTGCGTCTGGACAATGTGAGAGTCTGAACAGAAATGTCTTTCGTTTCCTTTTTTGGTCCAAAGTGAACAGGCGCGCCACCCATCGCACACAGAGCTACACTACTGGCCATTAAAATTGCTACACCAAGAAGAAATGCAGATAATAAACAGGTATTCATTGGACAAATATATTGTACTAGAACTGACATGTGATTGCATTTTCACGCAATTTGGGTGCATCGATCCTGAGAAATCAGTACTCAGAACAATCACCTCTGGCCGTAATAACAGCCTTGATACGCCTGGGCACTGAGTCAAACAGAGCTTGGATGGCGTGTACTGGTACAGATGCCCGTGCAGCTACAACACGATACCACAGTTCATCAAGAGTAGTGCCTGGAGTATTGTGATGAGCCAGTTGCTCGGCCACCATTGACCAGACGTTTTCAATTGGTGAGAGATCTGGAGAATTTGCTGGCCAGGGCAGCAGTCGAACATTATCCGTATCCAGAAAGGCCCGTACAGGACCTGCAACATGCGTTCGTGTATTATCCTGCCGAAATGTGGGGTTTCGCAGGGATCGGATGAAGGGTAGAGCCACGGGTCGTAACACATCTGAAATGTAACGGCCACTGTTCAAAGTGCCGTCGATGCGAACAAGAGGTGACCGAGACGTGTAACCGATGGCACCCCATACCATGCGAGTACTCGGAAGGGGTAAAGACAGAGCTAGTAATCAAAACAAAGCATTTCTTCCAATGAAAAACACTGCAAATAAATTTCAATTATAAAACAATAGCTAGAATACTGATTCTACGACATATTACTGACAGCAGAATCTTATCTCAGCTGTTCAGTATCTGGCAGTATCTGTAGAACTACTCATACTGATCTCGTCTTCCTCAGCTGTCTCTGTCGATTTGTCGTCTGCCGATTCGGTCGCTGACGATAATGATTTGACACTTGAATCCAGCCCCACTGATATTATTTTTTTCTCTATTTCTTCGTCCATCAGAGCATCTCTTCTCCAAAAGTCCTCGCACACTTTTTCTACGAGACGTACCGCCTTTCTCCAATCTTCTAATGTCACAGCAGCAATAGCGTCAGCAGTAATTTTTTTCAGCTCCGTGAGCGAAACGCTTGAGATATTCTGAGTACGGGTTTTACTTTTTACACTACTCCAGATTAATTCGATTAGATTGAGGCCTGGATGCTACTGAGGCAGTAGGAGGGGTACAAATCCATTCTCTTGCAAACTTTTGTCAATACAATGAACAGGAGAAGTTTGGTGCCCGTTAACTAGTGCCAGAAGTTACGCTTTCCTTAGGTCGGAGTCATAACGTATGTTGTTGCTGGTCAGCCGGGACTGAATTTCACATTCTAGAGAGCTAGGGGAAGGCGGTTTATTCTCTTGTTTATTGTGATATGGAGCATTATCAAAAACAACAATACTTCTTGGAGGTAAGTGTGGCATAAGTTCAGTGTCAATGTATTTTTGAAAGTTTTTGCTATCCATTTCTGAGTGATAGTCGAACGTTTCAGTTTTTTATTCATATATGAGAAGTGCACCCGGAATGAAACCCATGTCTCCGCCTGCATGCACAACAATTAAACGGTGACCGACACTTTTGTTTGACAACACGCCTCGCACACTATCACTTTGCCAACTTTTATTTACGGTATAATGCGTGTGAATCCATGTTTAAGTAAACCACTACTCGCTTTGATTCTGATGCTAGATTTTTACGTAAAAACCTGAGATAGTAAGTCCTTTTAGCAATAATATCCTCTCGTTCGCACAAAACAACACGTTTACTTTTGCACCTTCTAAAACGAAAGCCTATAGACAAAATAATTTGTCTAAGGGTTTCCTTGCTAGCTTTGAAACTCAGTTCTTTTCGACAAAAGTTGTGCATTTTCGCAAAGTTTGTAGTTCTTTATATTGTTCGTCATATCGTTGCAACTGCTGCCTGATAATACATTTATCCATACCATCGATCACATATACTTACTGTGATGTTCTTGCTGCTTCTTCTTCGCCGTAGAAAGGTGAGTTCCACTCTGCTCGGCATCCTGTCCTTCTTTCTGTAATTTGGAAACCGTCCTCCATTTTGGCAGCACGTTCTGTCGCCTTCTGCCCTGGCACGGTCAATCTCTTCTGTTTCTCGACGTCAACGAAATTAATGAGGTTAACCGCACTTACACGTAACAACACGCACTAGTGTAACCGTAGCCCGGCTGTACCTCGTCACTTGACCAAGTTACCACTTCACCATGCCAGGTAATAAGCAGTCTTCTTGTTGTGGTGGCTACTACGTAATACAGGGTGATCAATCCTCAGCGCAACCGCCTTTGCGGCGTCTGACTTGCTGGCGACGGCAGCTACAGTGCCCGCTTAACGGACCACCCGACATATATCACACGAAAACTTAGAAAGAAAAGTTTATTGCTCACCCGTATTACACAAGCAGGTGCTGGAACTTCCTCCCTTTGCTGTTCGAGCATTTCTGATGCCTGCTGAGGAATCTGCTCATTAGACTCTGAAGTTCCCTCTCAGAAATTGCAGTTAATTCATGAAGAACGTTTTTTTTTTAGTTCATCTAAAGTGTGGGGATTTCATTTGTACACTTTCTCTTTTAATGCACCCCACAGATAAAACTCGCACGAGGTTAAATTTGGAAAACTGGGGGGGCCAATTATTCTTAGTGATAAATCTTTCCCTGAACGCATTACCAGATTCCCACAATGATAAGTTGGCTGTATGTGCTGTCGCAGAGTGTTGCTGAAATGTCACGACGGCACGTTTTTTTTTCCAGTTAATTGGGCAAATAAAGGCCGCAATATGTTTTCGACATACCTGTCACTATTAATTGTTTCTTGAAACAAAAATGGGCCTATTTTTCTCTCGCTCCTAATAGCGCACCACACTCCTATTTTTTGAACGTTCAGGGGCTGTTAGGCTTTTCCTAACTCCAGTAACGATTATATTGCGAATTAACATACACACTAAGGTGCAACCACAATTCGTCCGAAAAGAAAGTTATGTTCTGGTCAATTTTTCCGTCGTACACGTTTTTCAGAATCAATGAGTGCAATAAGCGACTCCCTCAGCAGGCGTCAGAAATGCTCGAACAACGAAGGGAGGAAGTTTCAGCACCTCCTTGCGTAATACAGGTGAGTAAATAAACTTTTCTTTCTAAGTTCAAATGTTTGTATAGCTTATGAAACTTAACTACGGGGTCATCAGTCCCTAAACTTAGAAACTACTTACGAACTAGCTAATCCTAAGGACGGCACAAATATCCATGCCCGAGGGAGGATTCGAACCCCCGACCGTAGTGGCCGTGCAGACAGTGACTGGAGCGCCTCAGTCCCCTTGGCCACCGCGGCCGGCTCTTTCTAAGTGTTTGTGTTGTGTATGTCAGAAATAACTTGCGCGCCAACCCGTATTAAATTTAGTGCGGACGCAGCACGGGCCGCTAGGTGGGCACCGCAGCTGCTGTCACCGGCAAGGGTTGCCGGCCGTGGTGGCCGAGGGGACTGCGGCGCGCGTCACGTTACGTCCCATATGCTATACAAACATTTTAACATTTTTTGACTGGCGGCTTCTGTATCTGCTGGGGTAGATTATGCAGTCCCGCTCTTCATCGGTGCTTTTCGGGTTGCATGTAGCCAGCCTGGCAGGCGTTTCCCACGGCTGCCGGAACAGTTCCTAAACTATTTTTTTTTCTCCGAAACATTTAAAAAAGGGAGGTTCTGGTCGCTTTTGCTAAGAATCACGTCTGTAAAATAAGTTGCTGATCGGTTGAACGGCGCGACCCAAAAAGTGGGAATATGTTACAGTCAGACAGACTGACATTGTCATATCACCATCATTTTTGCAAATATGTTTGAAACGTGTAGATTAATGATAAACGTGAAGCAATGAATTAAAATTTGTGGTGCAGCCGGGTATTAAACCCGAACCTCCGTGCTTACTAGGCAGGCGTCTTACCATTAGACTACTACGGCACCTCTAACGGCTAAGGCGCCTTGGAATAGTCTGACTTCCCGCCGTGTCACCAGTTTTAATTCAGCTTCTATGTTCCATAGATAATTGTCACTTACAGCCAAGGCTCTGCATGCAGCGGAATAGCACCTCGGCAATGGACATAGTGGAACATTCCTGCTAAGATGATATAAATATCAATTTAAATATAAATTGAGAACTATTCTCAGGCGCCTTAGTCATTAGAAAAAAGAAAAAAAAGAAGAAAGAAAAAAAAAAAACAACGGTAAGACGTCTGCCTAGTAAGCATGGAGGACCGGGTTCGATTCCCGGCCGGACCACAAATATTAATTCGTTGCTTCACGTTTATCATTAATGTCTTGGACATATTCGAGACGAAAAACCGTCTCAGGGTTTCTCAATCTATATTTAAATTCATATGTGTAGAATTTGCTCCTCTTCAAACCCGATTATTCAATTTTCGTGTCGATGAATAGTTAAGCCGTTATTTTCATTTAAATTTCGAGCTGTCAAAAGACGATCGCAAAGGCCCATTTTAGTGATACTATCGTAACCTAAAGTGGACCAAAATGAAAGTTAAAAATTTTGCTGTTTAACTATAAACCGCACGTAGAATGGCGGTATATACTGTCCTCCTCTATTGAGATGAAACTAAAGACGTTATTAAATACGAAAAGAAACTTTGCTGCATCGTGACTAAAGAAGATATACGTTTATTATGCAGGATTCAAATATCATCGAAATCGACTCGGCGTTTTGAAGACGGCTTGTGTAACTATTGCATTCATTACATACAATGATCTGTCATTAAATATATATATATATATATATATATATATATATATATATATATATATATATATATATATATATAAATGAATTAGTCTCACTAAAAGTCGAGAACGACTGAACCGACTTGGCTCATTTTAGTCTTCAAATATTCGTCTAAGTCCAGGGAACGTTTAAACGGTGATAAAATACGGAAAAGTTGCTCGGAAAAAGAGGAAAACCGGGAAAAACTGAAACAGCTTTTTCCAGTGAGCTATCAATACTGTTCGTCCAATTGCGATACAATTTTGTACATTTCATGTCGAAAGCAAGAGGAAGATTCGCAGGAAATAAAAATTTGGAAAAGTCACTCGGAAAGTAATAAAATTTAGGAAAAACGGAAAGCGATTTCATTTCTATGAATAAAAATCAATTGCCACATGGTTGTAAGAGCAACACTTGAGTACGGTTTGACAGGACAAGGTTTGTATGAAATAAATTTTTGGAAAATCTACTGGAAAATTCTAAAATTTGAAAAAAATGAAAGTGCGTTTTTCAATGTGTTTTTGATTGAATTCAGCACTATAACTGACTATTCGCACGACGGATACGGGTATTTTCTTGTAAAAAAAGGGGGGGACACGTACAAAGGAAAGTCGAAAAATTCGAACCACGTTCCTTTTTTAATGTGTTTCTAAATGTACTCAACGCTATAAGTCGCGAACAGTTCATCCGATTGCGATAAAATTTTGATTATTTGACGTTCAACGAAAGATTAATGTTCTTAAGAAATAAAAATTTGGGAAAGTTACCCGGGAAATTTGAAAATTCGCGAGAAACTGAAAGTTGTTTTTTTTTTTTTTTTTTTTTTTTTTTTTCCAATGGGATATCAATATCATTCATCTGATTACGGTAAAGTTGGCATATTTGACGTTCAAAACAACAGTAACGTTCTTATGAAATAAAAATTTGGAAAAGTTTTCCCGAAAATTGGAACATTAAAAAAAAATAGAAAGAGATGATTCTATAAAATATCAGTACCATTCATCTGATTACGATAAATGTTTTCCATATTTTATCACCGTTTAAACCTTCCCTGAACCTACACGAATGTGACATGACCATTATCCTGTACATGTGTGCGTCATTTGCCCACTCTTTCCGCCAACTATCGAGCCGATACTTGGACTATCTGATGACGTCTTTATAAAGCTACTGGGTGTAAAATACATATGATTTAAGAGGTAAGTGATACGAAGTTCACCGGGTCATCTAGTATTTTATAAATGTGATATATCTCAAAAGCTGGCACGTGTACGACCTTGCAACTGTGCGATTAGCAGTCAAACTATAAATGTTTACAGACCCCGAAAATCGTTCCCAATGGCAGTGGCATTTTTGAACACGGTCACAAACCCGGTAGTAAGCTAATCCAATTGCCTTGATCTGATCCTGATCTATCTGTCAAACTATTCTACTTCTTGCATCTTTAACAATTTCACCGTCAGATGACGTGTACTATTGATATCATATGGACGTCATGTTCATCTAGACCTCACATGACAACGAAAGTAAAAACCGGAACAAGCTTGTCATAATTACACAGTAGCTGTTTGTTTGTAAATCTATCGGACCAAACTGCGTGGTCATCAGTCCGTAGCTTACAAACTACTCAAACTAAGGTAAACTAACCTAAGGACAACCCACACACACACACACGCACACACACACACACACACACACACACACACACACACACATGCCCTAGGGAGGACTCGAATCTCCGACGGCGAGCAACCGTGCGCTCCGCAGCGAGGTGCCTTAGACCGCTCGGCTACTCCACCGCGGCTCACAGTAGCTATTTGGACCTGTTATTATTGACGTCATTTGCTGTTGGGTGCATATGCTCCAGGCCTAAAAGAAAAAAAATCATATTTTATAGCTGCAAATTATCGATTTTAAAAGTACGTATCTAATGACATTAAATAACTGTAGATGTAGCTCCATGTTGTCGTGGATCGGCGTCGCTGATGTGGCCTGAAGATGATACCAGTGGAGCATCAAAACCTGTAGCGAAATAAAACAATAAAGCTCAGTCAAAATCTACGACTTTTCGCTTTTGGTGTTTATAATAAATATTTTTCAATCATTAAACAACTGTATTCGAAATCATGTATTTTCCAAAGTCGTCCATGCAACCTGAAGGTCAAATACGAAAAGAAAAAATAAATAAATAAATAAATAAGCTGACTCTGATATTACGCCACAAAAACAACTTAATAGACTGAATGAATTTGCTCTGGAAAGTCTGCTTACACAGTATATCTTCTAAACAATCCAGCTTCTTTGCACCAATTGTCAGAAAGGTAACATTCACCGATTTACTGTTAAAGTTCGCCATTCCATAAAAGCTGCGAGGGACTGGTCTTGGTGGTCTAAGACGCCACGCGTCGGATTGCTTGGCTGCTTCCGCCGGAGGTTCGAGTCCTACCTCGTGGATGGGTGTGTGTGCGATGCGTGTGTTGGCCTTAGATTAGTTTAATTCAAGTAGTTTATAAGTCCAGGGACTGATGATCAACGAAGTTTGGTCCCATAAGAATTACGATTATTTGAACATTTTTGATTTGAATTTTTGACTGAAAGGGTTAATAATGTCCTATACGATCTGTACTGTTGCGAGACTGCCGGTCCACAATATTTTCAAATATAATTTTGAACTGTAATATTTTAGAGAACTTTACCTACTACAGAATAATACTGTACACTTTAGATACTACACAATGCTTTCATTTTATTAAAATCTACGAAGAGAGAGCTGTTTACAACGAAATTTCTGGAACTTTTTATCATAAATGTCGTTATTAGCATGTTTATTGATGTTCTAATAGAATTTACTTACACCTCCGGCCAAAATTCACAGTAGAAGTTCAATTTTTACTTTATTGTTTTTATCGATATCTGATGATTAATTAACTAATTACATTATGATTTTCGACGCCAACATTGTGATATACTTCTTGCCTAATCAAGGAAATTTATTAGTTTTCCTATAACAAATAGATAATTACAAAACGAAGCTTTTAAAGTGATAACACAGTTTTGTCAATTGCATTCTGAATGGCTTAGTTGTGGTTTCACATCATCAACACTAATATGTAACCGAAAATTGTGTAGTCTATCAAAAGATAAAAATTAATTAAAGTTGTCCTAGATAATGTGAGTCGAGTATTGTACAACGTGACTTATACTGGAGAATCGAACTATTCGTAGCGTCTAGCGCAACCTGTCCCGTTACAGGCGAGCACGTCAAATATTAATGCCCACTCAGACATATGGGAATACGTTTGATCAGCTTGGGTAAGATTAAAAATATTCTGGATCTACGTCCATACAACACAGTTTCATTTTTCTGTGCATCCATTTTGCTGTGTGAATAACAAAAGAAGAAAACTGTCACCTCTTTGTCTAACTCAAGCAATAAAACAAGTTCACTGACTATCCGTGACTCTGTCTGTCCACAGGTATGACCTGGTGTCAGGAGATGATCTGGCTCATCATGAATAACTTCGACTATGAGACGGCGTACAAAATCCCGCTGCCTGAACGAGCTCCATTCCTCGAGTAAGTACCACTCTATAAGTACGCTAACACGAGAGTATGGAACCACGGCCTGCCCAAGTATCTATTTATTCTGTAGTCCAGCTCCCACCCCCTCCCCTCTCCCCCTTTCTCGGCCCATTTCCTCGACTCACCCCCCCTCCTCCTTCCCATCCCCACTATCTAGGAAAACTCTTGTGTATTTAAATATCAACAAATAATACAATTCCTTGAGACAACTTTGTCTCATTATACCAAAGGCATTAAACATAAGGAGAGGCATTGAATTAAAATTTATGCTCTGGCCGGGATTCGAACCCGGGACATCCTTCTTACTAGGTAGCTGCTTTAGACCGCTCAGTTAACACAGCCAAAGCAAACTTTGTGGTGAGGAGGGAGATGTGCTTTAAGACAGTGCGTGTAGTTGCTTTGGCTACAACGCTGTGTTAGCTGAGTGGTACTAACTGTGATGAAAAAAAAAAAAAAAAAAAAAAAGAAAAAAAAGAAAAAAAAAGTGGTCAAAGCACCTACCTAGTAAGTAGGAGGTCACGGGTTCGAATCCCGGCCACAGCATAAATTTTAAATCAATGCCTCTCCTTATGTTTAATATCTTATGTGTTTGTCACCTTTAGTGGTAATCAGTGAAATAAAGTATACTGCAAGGTGCTTCCGAACTATAAAAACCTTCTCCAGTAAACTATAGGATCATGAGCTAACTGTGATGGAAACTGGTAAAACGTACTCAAAGTCAGGTACTCTCTGTCATGCACCACATGATTAGACTGCAAGTATGTGTCTATCAGCAACGATTTGTGTGAAGCGTAACCGATCGATGACAATTAAATGCAATATTTCTATCTTGTTGAGTACGATTTCATTGATTCCGTTCAACTTCATTTCGCGCTTCGTGTTGCTCATTAGGTATGTCCACAAAGTAAGTTCCGGTGGTTATATAAAACAGACGTGTACAGATCATCATCATGCCTATCAGCGTTCAGTCTGGAGCATACTACCTCTAATAAAATTCCTCCTTGATCACCTATTCAATGCTAACACTGATGCCTCGTCTGATGTTATGCCTTTTACTTCAAAATCATTCTGCACCGAATCTAAGTACTTTTCTTCTTGGTCTACCTCGACTCCTCTTGCCCTCCACTGACGAGCTCATGAGTCTCTTAGGTAACCTTGCTTCTCCCATGCGTGTAACATGACCCCACCATCTCAGCCTGTTCACTCTAACTGCTTCATCCATAGTGTTCATTCCCAGTTTTTCTTTGATTTGCACGTTATGGACACCCTTCTGCCATTGTTCCCATCTATTAGTACCTGCAATCATTCTTGCTACTCTCATATCTGTAACCTCTACCTTATGAATAAGGTAACCTGTATCCACCCAACTTTCACTACCATACCACAAAGTTGGTCGAAAGATAGAGCGGTACACTGCTAACTTAGTCTTGGTACTTACTTCCTTCTTGCAGAAGAGAGTAGATCTTAGCTGAGCACTCACTGCATTAGCTTTCCTGCACCTCGATTGCAGTTCTTTCACTATGTTGCCATCCTGTGAGAAAATACATCCCAAGTACTTGAAACTGTCTACCTGTTGTAACTTTCCTCTCCTTTTTGGCACTCAATCTGTTTAAATCTCTTTCCCACAGACATTACTTTTGTTTTGGAGATGCTGATCTTCGTATCATAATCCTTGCACCTCTGATCGAGCTCTGAAATATTGGTTTGCAACCTTTCAATCGAATCTGCCATTACAACTAAGTCATCCGCATATGGGAGACTGCTTATTTTGTTTTCACCTATTTTAATCCCGCCCTTCCAGTCTACTGTTTTCAACATATGATCCATGAATAGTATGAACAACAGTGGTGACAGGCTGCAGCCTTGTCTTACCCCTGAAACTACCCTGAACCATGAGCTTAATTTGACATCTACTCTAACTGCTGCCTGACAGTCTACGTAAAGCACTTAAACTGCCTGCAGAAGTTTGCGTCCTATACCATAATCTTGTAGAACTGACAGTAGCTTCCTCGTAGGAACACCGTCATAAGCCATATGTCGTTAACGACAGAGTTTAGTTTGTATTTGGGGACGGCGTTGATGCACCGCTCGCTGGACCGTCTCTAATGACCACGCCGTCGACGGGACGATAAACCCGAATATTCGTTCCTTCCTCCCATCACTGTAGGCGCACATCGCATGCGCGTCGAGAGATTGGTGGTTGGTTAACTGGGATAGAGTCAGGAGTAACGGTACAAAGACAGGAATAATACGCTGTGATTGCACTGGGACTGTTAAACAGCAAGAATAAAATATATGAAACAGTTATAGGAGTCGAAAAGGTTTTTCTATTGGAAACATATGGAATTATTGGTTACTAGATGGTCCAGTGCATTTCGTATCACTTACCTCTTAATATAAACCACATTAATTTAAATCATATGTATTTTAGACCCGGTAGCTTTATAAAGACATCATCGGATAGTCTACATATAGGGTCGATAGTGGGCGGAAACAGTGGAAAAATCACGCACATATGTCCAGGATAGTGTTCATGTCACATTCGTGGATGTTCAGGGTAGGTTTAAACGGTGATATGGAAAAATTGCGAGGAAAATTTGGATTTAAACCATGTAAAATAATGTTGGTTGTTGTGTTGGGTGCGTTCAGAAATATACTTTGGAAGAGTAAAGTTCGCTTTACAGTATCTGAACCCGTTTATGAACTGTCAAAGATGAAAATTAATTGGTGTCCCTTTATCACTACTTAAACCTTGCCTGAACTTACGCGAATGTTAGGTGAACATTATCCTGGACATGTTGTTGTTATGGTCTTCAGTCCGGAGACTGGTTTGATGCAGCTCTCCACCCTACTCTATCCTGAGCAAGCCTTTTCATCTCCTCATAAGAACGACAACCCACATCTATTTGAATCTGCTTACTATACGCGTCTCTTGGCCTCCCTCTGCGATTTTTACCCCACACACTTCCCTCCAATGCTAAATTTACGATTCCTCGATGTCTAAGAATGTGTCCTACCAAGCGATCCCTTCTTTTAGTCAGGGTATGCCAAAAACTCCTTTTCTCGCCAATTCTGTTCAGTACCTCTTCATTAGTTATGTGATCTACCCACCTAACCTTCAGCATTCTTCTGTAGCACCACATTTCAAAAGCCTCTATTCTCTTCCTGTCCGCACTGCTTATCGTCCATGTTTCACTCCCGTACAAGGCAACACTCCACACAAATGCCTTCAGAAAAGACTTCCTTACACTTAAATTAATATTCGATGTTAGCAAATTTCTCTTTTTCAAAAATGCTTTTCTTCCCATTGCCATTCTGCATTTTATATCCTCTGTACTGCGAACATCGCATGTTATTTTACTACCCAAGTAACAAAACTCCATCTACCACCTTCATTGTTTCGTTACCTAATCTAATTCCTTCACCATCGCCTGATTTTCTAAGACCGCATTTCATTATTTTTGTTTTGCTCTTGTTAATGTTCATTTTGTACGCTCCCTTCAACACACCGTCCATTCCATTCAACTGCTCTTCCAGGTCGTTCGCTGTCTCTGACAGAATTACAATGTCATCAGCAAAACGCAATGTTTTTATTTCTTCCCCCTGAACTTTAATCCCTATTCCAAAATTTTCCTTGCTTTCCTTCATCGCCTGCTCAATGTACAAATTGAATAACATCGGAGAAAGGCTACAACCCTGTCTTACTCTCTTCCCAACTGATGCTTCCCTTTCATGCCCTTCGAGTCTAATAACTGCGGTCTGGCTTTTGTACAAGTTGTAGATAACTCTCCTTTCCCTGTATTTTACCCCTGCTGACTTCAGAATTTGAAAGAGTGTAGTCCAGTCAACATTGTCAAACGCTTTCTCCAAATCTACAAAGGCTAAAAATGTAGATTTGCCTTTCCTTAATCTATCTTCTAAGATAAGCCGTAAGGTAAGTATTGCCTCCCGGGTTCCTACATTCCTCCTGAATCCAAACTGATCTTCCCCTAGGTCAGCTTCTACCAGCTTTTCCATTCTCCTGTAGATAATTCGTGTTAAAATTTTGCAACCATGACTTATCAAACTGATGGTTCTGTAATTTTCACACCTGTCTGCACCTGATTTCTTTGGAATGGGGATTATTACATTTTTCTTAAAGTCTGAGGGTATTTCGCCTGTCTCGTACATCCTACACACCAGTTCAAATAGTCTTGTCATGGCTGGCTCTCCCAGAGACTTTAGTAGCTCTGAGGGTATGTCATCTACTCCTGGGGCCTTGTTCCGGCCTAGATCGTTCAGGGCTCTGTCAAATTCATCTCTCAGTATAATATCTCCTATTTCATCTTGATCTACTTCCTCTTCCCTTCCTACAACATCGTCTCTCAGTTCATTTCCTTTGTAGAGCTGCTCTATGTACTCTTTCCACCTTTCAGCCTTCCCTTCTTTGCTGAGAACTGGTTTCCCATCTGAGTTCTTGATATTTGTAGAATTGCTTTTCTTGTCCCCAAATGTCTCTCTGATTTTCCTGTAGGCGGTATCTACTTTTCCCCTTCTTATACATTCTTCGACAGATTTGCATTTGGCTTCTAGCCACTCCTGCTTAGCCATTTTGCACTTCCTATCAATCTCATTTCTTAGTCGTCTGTACTGCATTTTGCCTGTTTCATTTACTGCATTTTTATATTTTCTCCTTTCATCAATTAAATTTAGTATTTCCTGTGTTATCCAAGGATTTTTTGCAGGTCTTGCCTTTCTACCTATTTTGTCCTCTGCTGCCTTCACTATTTCATCTCTCAATGCTACCCATTCCTCTTCTACTGTTTTATTTCCCCCTGTTTCTGTCAATTGTTGCCTAAATCTCCCTCTGAAATTCTCCAGAACTTCACTTTCCTTCAATTTATCTAGGTCCCATCTCCTTATTTTCCTTCCTTTCTGCAGTTTTTTCAGTTTCAGCCTACAGTTCATGACTAACAAGTTATGGTCAGAGTCTATATCTGCCCCTGGGTATGTCTTGCAGTTAATAACCTGATTCCGGAATCTATGTTTTACCATTATAAAATCTATCTGATACCTTCCAGTGTCTCCTGGTTTCTTCCACGTATACAACCTTCTTTTGTGATTCTTAAACCACGTGTTTGTTATGATTAAATTATGTTCCGTGCAAAATTCTACCAGGCGACTTCCTCTTTCATTCCTTCTGCCCAGTCCATATTCACCTACTATTTTTCCTTCTCTTCCTTTTCCTACTACCGAATTCCAGTCTCCCATCACAATTAAGTTCTCCTCTCCGTTAACTAACTGAATAATTTCCTTTAGCTCCTCATATATTTCTTCTATATCCTCATCATCGGCAGAGCTAGTTGGCATATAAACCTGTACTACTGTTGTCGGTGTTGGCTTCGTATCTATCTTGACAATGATAATGCGATCACTGTGCTGCTCATAGTAGTTTACCCGCATTCCTATTTTCTTATTCATTATCAGTCCTACTCCTGTGATACCCCCAACTGATTTTGTATTTATAATCCTGTACTCACCTGACCAGAAATCCTGTTCATCCTGCCACCGAACTTCACTAATCCCCACTATATCTAACTTCAACCTATCCATTTCCCTTTTTAAATTTTCTAATTTTCCTACCCGATTAAGGGATCTAACATTCCACGCTCCGATCCGTAGAATGCCAGTATTGTCTTTCCTGATGATAACATCCTCCTGAGTAGTCCCCGCCCGGAGATCCGAATGGGGGACTATTTTACCTCCGGAATATTTTACCCGAGAGGATGCCATCATCATATTTTCATACAGTAGAGCTGCATGTCCTCGGGAAAAGTAACGGCTGTAGTTTCCCCTTGCTTTCAGCCGTTCGCAGTAACCGTGTGGCAAAGCCACATTAGCTGATGTTACAAGGCCAGCTCAGTCAATCATCCAGACTGTTGCCCCTGTAACTACTGAAAAGGCTGCTGCCCCTCTTCAGGAACCACACGTTTGTCTGGCCTCTCCACAGATACCCCTCCGCTGTGGTTGCACCTACGGTACGGCTATCTGCATCGTTGAGGCACGCAAGCCACCCCACCTCGGCAATGTCTGTGGTTCATGGGGGTGGATCCTGGACATATGTGCGCGATTTACCCAATGTCACCCACATGACACATTTTTTTTTTTTTTTTTTTTTTTTTTTTTTTTTTTTTAGATTTACTAATTTATATCTATAGTGTAGAAGGAGTTGCCATTCAGGAATACTTTTTATTTATTTTTAAATGCTAGTTCGATATCTGTTAGGCTTTGCATGCTGTTCGGTAAGTGACCAAACACTTTTGTGGCAGCATAATTCACCCCCTTCTGTGCCAAAGCTTGATTTAACCTTGGATAATGATCATTGTTTCTCCTAGTGTTGTAGTTATGTACACTGCAATTGCTCTTGAATTCGGTGAGACTGGTAGTAACAAATTTCATAAGTGAATATATATATATATATATATATATGTATGTATATATATATATATATATATATATATATATACTGAGAAGCTACTGTGAAGATCCCTAGCTCTTTAAATGTCTGCAGGATGATCTTGGATGGGCTCCAGAAATTATTCTGATTACACGCTTTTGGGTAATAAAAACTTTTTTACTCAATTATGAATTACCCCAGAAAATGATGCCATGCGAAAGTAGAGAATGAAAACAGGCATAGTGAGCTAATTTAGTGATGTATATCACCAAAATTAGCCTAATGGAATAAGTAGGTGAACTCAAACGTTTCAGCACATTTTCAATGTGTTTTTTCCTGTTCAACCCCTCATCAATGCAAACACCTAAAATTTTTGAATATTGTACCTTTGCTACAGATTTCTGATGAAAGTCTATATTTATGAATGGTGTCATCCATTTACTGTATGGAAGTGTATGTACTGTGTTTTATCAAAATTTTATGATAGTCAATTTGCTGAGAAGCACTTAATTATTTTCTGAAAAACGTCGTTTACAATTTCTTCAGTTAGTTCTTGTGTGATAACTATACTTGTATCATGAGCAAAAAGAACTAGCTCTGCATTTTTTTTTGTGCACATTATGTGAATCACTTATATAAAATTTCTGCACTCTTCCTGTTAAGTATGATTTAAACCGTTTGTGCACTGTCCCATTCATACCAGAATACTTTAGTTTATCTAGAAGAATTCCATGATTTACACAGTCAAAAGCCTTGGAGAGATCACAAAAACAATCTCGATTCACTCACAGATACTTAACCGTTCCACAAAAGATACAAGCATAAATTTCATTAACACAACTCCTGTTTCTTATTTAAATATGTATTATTATACATTTCAGTATAATATACACTAACATGTACTTGTAAAATAGTTTACGTACCCTCTGCAGACGTACCGTATCACAGTAAAAACATGTTCCATGAAGTGAATAATATTGTGCTAGATGTATTTTCAACCTGTTCCTGAATGTTTCTTGGTTTTCACTGCAGATTTTCCTCTCTTTTGAAGACGCTATCGTCTGTGGGAACCCATACGATGGACGTCTGTGCCAAGCTGAAGTCTCCGAGACTTATCAAAAGTCATCTACCACTGCAACTGCTTCCGAAGCAGCTGTGGACGGTCAAGCCTAAGGTAGGGCCATTCCTTGTTTTATGTCTTTTGTTAGCTAATTCTTCCCTTCCTTACACGATCGATATCTGACAGCTTAGAGAACATTGCCACACCGCCCACCTTAGCATATTGCAACAGTTACACTGTCATATTATTAGAGCTTTCTTCCTCATACACAAGTTTTAGCAGAGCAGTGTGTCGGTCTATGGTCATCCCTGAAATAGAAAATTAATGAATTTTCGAATTTTGGTATTTAAATGATGGTATTTGGTTTTATGTGCTGCTATCTTCTTTTATGAAGTTGTAGTATTTACTCTTGATTTTTTTTCCAAATGTTGAAAAGGTACGATCAGATCATATAACTAGAAATTCTAACGAAATTTAAAAGTGCTGCAGTCAATAAACTCTTGTCACTACAGTTCTTAATCATCTATTACCTTATTACTCCAGTAGACACCAATAATCAGCAAGAGAAACCAAATGAAACAGATCTGTTTTCGAAAACCACATATACAAGATTATACCTATTGTTGATACGGCTCAAGTGTTTGTGATCCGCACCACATTGGTTTAACCATTTATAGAGCAAAACTCTATTGATAAAACAGAGAATTGAAATGTAGTTAGTTAAATTACTTATCGCACGCAAACAAATAAAAATATTTGAGATATGAAAATTCTTTTATTATTAATTATTATAAATTTTTAAACTTGGCAAAATATTGACCACAATCCATTCTGTGGAACAGTTACTTTGTTGTCGATAATTTACACACTTCATGAAAATGAGGTATTTTATGACAACAGCAGTAAATAAGAATAAATAAAATCTTTATTTGTCGTTTCCTTTCTTTTACTTTCCATAGATACATAAAAAATACAACATATACATAGACGTGTCGAACCATTACCTACACCAAGCTACATTGCAGGTAGTGCATGCCAACGTACTACGCTCAGGTTTGCTTCGTGTACTGCGAAATGCACACCTCCTTATGACCTTATATATATATATATATATATATATATATATATATATATATATATATATATATATATATATATTGCTTCCATTATGATACTGCAATTACTGTACAAGTAAGAGACAGCTTATTTGAATCTACATTGTGCTATAGTATCATAATAAATCGATTTAATTTTGTAAGTGTAAAGACTTACGAACAAAATTAGACGTAATCACTGCACAGAAAAGTAGTACTTCTGCTTCCTGTGCTATACACAACTCACTGCTCACAAATCGTTCACCTTCCTTACTAACGTGAGATGCAGCTTCTTCAGAACAGCATATAACACCTAAGCGAAATACTAAATTTCAGAAACTGTTTAATAAAATTGTCAAGTAAATACTCAGATAACAAAATATAACCTGTTCAGAAGTATTTGTTTAGAAGCGAAATATTACGTAAACTCTAGAAAAATTATGGTTATCTACCTCTGCTGGCATCAATGAAACAAAAACGATCATTTCAGTAGGAATTGCACAAGACATTGTACTTCTGGAAGTAAATTACTCTCACCATATCTATATAACAACATAAAACCATAATAAATCGACTTCATTTTGAAAATGTAAAGACTTACAAGCAAAATTACGACATAAGCCATTCATCGAAAACTTACGCCACTTTGTGGTTACTTTATCAAGAACAAACAATAACAAGTGCTGCCCTCTGTTTATTAAACAATGAAAGCTCGTTGTGGTCGCTTTCTTAGCCAAAGATCATCCCCGAGCAGTAGCTGAATGGGATAGGGTCTATGACAGGCATCAGTCAGCAGAGATTTTGAACCTTACATCGTGTGGTTAAAATATCAACCACCTATAAAGGGTTAAAGGACGACACAGAAGTAATTCAGAGGCGAGCTGTTACTTTTGTTACTGGTAGGTTTGACCACGAAGATGCTTCGGGAACTCAAATGCTAACTTTATTTGATACAAGGCCATGCCTGATCGACAGTTTTACTGCATCTACAGCGAAACTGTTGTGAGCGGTGGACTTCTTTTCATTTCATCATTTTGTGTAATTTCGGTTACAAAACGCTTCATAAACGTCCAAAATTACATGGAAACTTTGTTGCAGGTCCCTAACTTCTCCCATTTTCCAATAATTGACGCATAAATCTGGGTATTCTCACGAGGTGGCCTCTCATTATTTATGACGTCATATCTCTTGAGCTATGTGTCGAGCTCTTTTGTTTTTGAGTCAGAAACATTCGTGGGCGTATGGTGAACAGTTGACCAAAATTTCATTGTGATCGAATTAGTGGTTTATGAGCACATAGAGAACATACAGACAAACATTCATTAATTATATATGTATACAGGATGTTGCAAACTTTCAGGAAACATTCCTCACACACAAAGAAAGAAAATATGGTACGTGGACATGTGTCCGGAAACGCTTAATTTCCATGTTACAGCTCATTTTAATATTTCTCATGTTCTTCCACCTACGCTCAATGGAGCACGTTATCATGATGTCATACGGGATACTTTACCTGTGCTGCTAGAACATGTGCCTTTACAAGTACGACACAACATGTGGTTCATGCACGATGGAGCTCCTGCACATATCAGTCGATGTGTTCGTACGCTTCTCAATAACAGATTCGGTGACTGATCGATTGGTAGAGGCGGACCAATTCCATGCCTCCACGCTCTCCTGACCTCAACCCTTTTGACTTTCATTTATGGGGGTATTTGAAAGCTCTTGTCTACGCAACCCCGGAACCAAATGTAGAGACTCTTCGTGCTCGTATTGTGGACGGCTGTGATACAATACGCCATTCTCCAGGGCTGCATCAGCGCATCAGGGATTCCATGCGACGGAGGGTTGATGCATGTATCCTCGCTAACGGAGGACATTTTGAACATTTCCTGTAACAAAGTGTTTGAAGTCACGCAGGTACGTTTTGTTGCTGTGTGTTTCCATTCCATGATTAATGTGATTTGAAGAGAAGTAATAAAATGAACTGTAACATGGAAATTAAGCGTTTCCGGACACATGTCCACATAACATATTTTATTTCTTTGTGTGTGAGGAATGTTTCCTGGCGTTTACTTAGAGCAAGGCACCATGGGGCTATCATAATAGTGAAAAGGTCATTCTCATTGCCCTTTAATTTTGTGGGTGATCACCTCGAACGGCCAGTACAGTTTCACGACTGTGTGGCTTGAAGAGTATGAGGTTATCAATCAGCTCTTGAGGGATATTTGGCTATTATTCCACGAGTGCAACCGTTGTGGGCGGTGCTGGTTTGGCTGCAATGCGTCTGCCAAGTGCACCCCAGCCAAGCTCCGTCGGATTTAAGTCCAGTGAACAAAGTGGCCACTCATTCGTTCAATTCTCCAAGCTTCAAGCAGGTCTGTGGGGACGAGCGTTTTCGTCCAGCAGAGGGAATCCATCGTCTGTGGCACCAGCGTAAGGTACAACAAAAGGTCGAAGGATCTCGTCTCCTACCTCTGAGCAGTCAAAGCGACATCGAGATCCGTACGTCCGCCAGTACTGACCCCTGCCCACACCGTTCGTCCATCACGATATGGTGATGTTTCTTGCAGATAACCAAGATTCTTCCGAGTTCTACGTTCTCTCTAGATGAGGGAAGGACGATTGTCTGGCTGAACACAAATCTACATCTACATAAATACTCTGAAAATCACATTTAAGTGTCTGGCAGAGGGTTCATTAACCACTTTCTTAACCTTTCTCTAGCGTTCCACTCTCTAATAGCGCGCGGGAAGAAAGAACACCTAAATCGTTCCGTTTTCGATCTGATTTCTCTTATTTTATTGCGATGGTCATGTCTCCCTAAGTAGGTGGGTGCTAGCAAAATATTTTCACATTCAGAACTAAAAGTCGGTGATTGAAACTTCGCAAACAGATCACGCCGCAATGAATAACGTCTTTCTTTTAATGATTTCCACCCCAATTGGTGCAACATTTCCGTGACGCTTTCCCCTCTGTAAAGTGATAAAACAGAACGAGCTGCCCTTCTCTGAACCTTCTCAATGTCTGCCGTCAGTCCCATCTGGTGAGGGTCCCACAAGGGGCAACAGTACTCCAGGAGAGCACGCACAAGTGTGATGTAGGCAGTCTCTTTCGTGGAGCTGGTGCATCTTCGAAGCGTTCTGCCAATGAAACGTAACCTTTGGTTCGCCTTCCCCACAATATTTTCTATGTGTTCTCTCCAGTCGAAGTTGTTCGTAATTGTAACTCCTAGGTTGTTGTTGTTGTTATGGTCTTCAGTCCAGAGACTGGTTTGATGCAGCTCTCCACCCTACTCTATCCTGAGCAAGCCTTTTCATCTCCTGATAAGAACGGCAACCCACATCCATTTGAATCTGCTTACTATACGCGTCTCTTGGTCTCCCTCTGCGATTTTTACCCCACACGCTTCCCTCCAATGCTAAATTTACGATACCTCGATGTCTAAGAATGTGTCCTACCAAGCGATCCCTTCTTTTGGTCAGGGTATGCCAAAAATTCCTTTTCTCACCAATTCTGTTCAGTACCTCTTCATTAGTTATGCGATCTACCCACTTAATCTTCAGCATTCTTCTGTAGCACCACATTTCAAAGGCCTCTATTCTCTTCCTGTCCACACTGCTTATCGTCCATGTTTCACTTCCGTACAAGGCAACACTCCACACAAATGCCTTCAGAAAAGATTTCCTTACACTCAAATTAATATTCGATGTCAGCAAATTTCTCTTTTTCAAAAATGCTTTTCTTCCCATTCCCATTCTGCATTTTATATCCTCTGTACTGCGACCATCGCATGTTATTTTACTACCCAAGTAACAAAACTCATCTACCACCTTCATTGTTTCGTTACCTAATCTAATTCCTTCAGCATCGCCCGACTTTCTAAGACCGCATTCCATTATTTTTGTTTTGCTCTTGTTAATGTTCATTTTATACGCTCTCTTCAACACACTGTCCATTCCATTCAACTGCTCTTCCAGGTCCCCTGCTGTCTCTGACAGAACTACAATGTCATCAGCAAAACGCAATGTTTTTATTTCTTCCCCCTGAACTTTAATCGCTATTCCAAATTTTTCCTTGCTTTCCTTCACCGCCTGCTCGATGTACAAATTGAATAACATCGGAGAAAGGCTACAACCCTGCCTTACTCCCTTCCCAACTGATGCTTCCCTTTCATGCCCTTCGAGTCTAATAACTGCGGTCTGGCTTTTGTACAAGTTGTAAATAACTCTTCTTTCCCTATATTTTACCCCTGCTGACTTCAGAATTTGAAAGAGTGTATTCCAGTCAACATTGTCAAATGCTTTCTCCAAATCTACAAAAGCTAGAAATGTAGGTTTGCCTTTCCTTAATCTATCTTCTAAGATAAGACGCAAAGTGAGTATTGCCTCCCGGGTTCCTATGTTCCTCCTGAATCCAAACTGATCTTCCCCGAGGTCAGCTTCTACCAGCTTTTCCATTCTCCTGTAGATAATTCGTGTTAAAATTTTGCTACCATGACTTATTAAACTGATGGTTCTGTAGTTTTCACACCTGTCTGCACCTGCTTTATTTGGAATGGGGATTATAACATTTTTCTTAAAGTCTGAGGGCATTTCGCCTGTCTCATACATCCTACACACCAGTTCAAATAGTCTTGTCATGGCTGGCTCTCCCAGAGACTTTAGTAACTCTGAGGGTACGTCATCTACTCCTGGGGCCTTATTCCGACCAAGGTCTTTCAAGGCTCTGTCAAATTCATCTCTTAGTATGGTATCTCCTATTTCATGTTGATCCACTTCCTCTTCCCTTCCTACAACATCGTCCCTAAGTTCATTTCCTTTGTAGAGCTGCTCTATGTATTCTTTCCACCTTTCAGCTTTCCCTTCTTTGCTGAGAACTGGCTTCCCATCTGAGTTCTTGATATTCGTAGAGTTGCTTTTCTTGACCCCAAATGTCTCTTTTATTTTCCTGTAGGCGGTATCTACTTTTCCCCTTCTTATACATTCTTCTACAGATTTGCATTTGGCTTCTAGCCACTCCTGCCTAGCCATTTTGCACTTCCTGTCGATCTCATTTTTTAGTCGTCTGTACTCCATTTTGCCTGTTTCATTTACTGCATTTTTATATTTTTTCCTTTCATCAATTAAGTTTAGTATTTCCTGTGTTATCCAAGGATTTTTTGTAGGTCTTGCCTTTCTACCTATTTTGTCCTCTGCTGCCTTCACTATTTCATCTCTCAATGCTACCCATTCCTCTTCTACTGTTTTATTTCTCCCTGTTTCTGTCAATTGTTCCCTAAATCTCCCTCTGAAATTCTCCAGAACCTCTCTTTCCTTCAATTTATCTAAGTCCCATCTCCTCATTTTCCTACCTTTCTGCAGTTTTTTCAGTTTCAGCCTACAGTTCATGACTAACAAGTTATGGTCAGAGTCTATATCTGCCCCTGGGTATGTCTTGCAGTTTAGAACCTGGTTCCGGAATCTATGTTTTACCATTATAAAATCTATCTGATACCTTCCGGTGTCTCCTGGTCTCTTCCACGTATACAACCTTCTTTTGTGATTCTTAAACCACGTGTTTGTTACGATTAAATCATGTTCCGTGCAAAATTCTACCAGGCGACTTCCTCTTTCATTCCTCCTGCCCAATCCATATTCACCTACTATTTTTCCTTCTCTTCCTTTTCCTACTACCGAATTCCAGTCTCCCACCACAATTAAGTTTTCCTCTCCCTTAACTGTCTGAATAATTTCCTTTAGCTCCTCATATATTTCTTCGATCTCCTCCTCATCGGCAGAGCTAGTTGGCATATAAACCTGTACTACTGTCGTCGGTGTTGGCTTCGTATCTATCTTGACAATGATAATGCGATCACTGTGCTGCTCATAGTAGTTTACCCGCATTCCTATTTTCTTATTCATTATTAGTCCTACTCCTGTGATACCCCCAACTGCTTTTGTACTTATAATCCTGTACTCACCTGACCAGAAATCCTGTTCATCCTGCCACCGAACCTCACTAATCCCCACTATATCTAACTTCAACCTATCCATTTCCCTTTTTAAATTTTCTAATTTTCCTACCCTATTAAGGGATCTAACATTCCACGCTCCGATCCGTAGAATGCCAGTATTGTCTTTCCTGATGACAACATCCTCCTGAGTAGTCCCCGCCCGGAGATCCGAATGGGGGACTATTTTACCTCCGGAATATTTTACCCAAGAGGATGCCATCATATTTTCATACAGTAGAGCTGCATGTCCTCGGGAAAGGTAACGGCTGTAGTTTCCCCTTGCTTTCAGCCGTTCGCAGTAGCTGTGTGGCAAAGCCACATTAGCTGATGTTACAAGGCCAGCTCAGTCAATCATCCAGACTGTTGCCCCTGTAACTACTGAAAAGGCTGCTGCCCCTCTTCAGGAACCACACGTTTGTCTGGCCTCTCCACAGATACCCCTCCGCTGTGGTTGCACCTACGGTACGGCTATCTGCATCGTTGAGGCACGCAAGCCACCCCACCTCGGCAATGTCTGTGGTTCATGGGGGTGGAACTCCTAGGTATTTGGTAGAAATGGAAATGAGCGTATGGCTTTCTTGGCCGGGAGATCCCTTGCGGGTTTGTTGGGCCGCGTTATTGTAAGTCTTTTTATTTGACGCCGCGTGGTCGACTTACGTGCCAATGATGATGAGATGATCTACATCTACAACCATACTCCGCAAGCCACCTGACGGTGTGTGGCGGAGGGTACCTTGAGTACCACTATTGATTTTGCCTCCTATTCCAGACACTTATTGTTCGCGGAAAGAGGGATTGTCGGTATGCCTCTGTGTGGGCTCTAATCTCTCTGATTTTATCCTCACGGTCTCTTCGCGAGATATACGTAGGAGGGAGTAATATACTGCTAGACTCCTCGGTAAAGGTAAGTTCTCGAAACTTCGACAAAAGCCCGTACCGAGCGACAGAGCATCTCTCCTGCAGAGTCTTCCTATGGAGTTTATCGATCATCTCCGTAACGCTTTCTCGATTACCAAATGATCCTGTAACGAAGCGCGCTGCTCTCCGTTCGATCTTCTCTGCCTCCTCTATCAATCCCACCTGGTACGGATCCCACACCGGTGAGCAGTATTCAAGCTGTGGGCGAACAAGTGTACTGTAACCTACTTCCTTTGTTTTCGGACTGCATTTCCTTAGTATTCTTCCAATGAATCTAAGTCTGGCATATGCTTTACCGACGATTGATTTTATATGGTAGTTCCATTTTAAATCCCTCCTAATGACTACTCCCAGATACTTTATGGAATTAACTGCTTCCAATTGCTGCCCTGCTATAGTGTAGCTAAATGATAAAGGATCTTTCTTTCTGTGTATTCGCAGCACATTACACTTGTCTACATTTAATTGCCATACTCTGCACCATGCGTCAATTCTATGCAGATCCTCCTGCATCTCAATACAATTTTCCATTGTTACAACCTCTCTATATACTACAGCATCATCCGCAAAAAGCCTCAGTGAACTTCCGATGTTATCCGCAAGGTCATTTATATATATCGTGAACGGCAACGGCCGCGGTGGCCGAGGAGACTGAGGCGCTTCAGTCAGGGTCTGCACGGCCACTACGGTCGGGGGTTCGAATCCCCCCTCGGGCATGGATATTTGTGCCGTCCTAGTTCGTAAGTATTTCATAAGTAGTTTGTAAGTTTAGGGACTGATGACCCCGTAGTTAAGTCCTATAAGCTTTAAAAAACATTTGAACATTTATACACGACACTCCCCTGTGGCACACCTAACATAACTCCTACTTCAGAAGACTTCTCTCCATTGAGAATGACCTGCTGCTTTCTGTTATCTAGGAATTCCTCAATCCAATCACACAATTGGTCTGATAGACTTTGTTCATTAAACGTTTGTGGTGATGATGATTAGAACAACACACAACACCCAGTCCTCTGCCGGGAATCGAACCCAGGCCCCCTGCGTGGTAGTCAGCGACGCTACCGCTGAGCTACGGAGGCGGACGGTATTTAGTAGAATTTACGACCTTAAGGTTTGACTGATTTATCATGTAATTGAAGTTCAGCGGATTTCTTTTTATTCATTTAGCGTCAATTTCCAATTTTCGCACCATGTAGAAATTTTGTATAAATCGCTTTGCAGTTGCTTTTCATCCTCTTTTGACTTCACTAACCGATTAACGACAGCATCATCCGCGAACATCACCTGTGAACGGAACTCGGCGCTTTTTATTATGACTTCAATGCTGATGTTCCTACTCCCTGCTTCTGCGAGCTGAACGGTGTTGTGGCTTTAATGGGACATACACCCTAGGCCTCCGTTTGTAGAGGCCACATTTCAGGAGGCGATTTCGGACTGTTTGTGTGGATATTCCGCGCCTGTTGTTGCACGGAGGGCGCCTTGCAGCTGAGTTGCATTCAGCCTCCTGTCTGGGCGCGCTGTTAACCGCTGATGTTTCCGTGGACGACCTTGGCCTTGTCTTCTTTTAACGGTTCCTCTTGTCTGAAATCGTCTCCAGGTGCTGGAAATTACACTTCGGGACTCTCCAGTAGCTGCAGCCACCTCCCTCTGTGTCTGTCCCGCTTACAGCCTTCCTATGGCTCTCCATGCTTTGGATATATCAAGCTGTTTTTGCATTGCAGTGCCTGCTCACAAGACTAGGGCTGGGCAAATGGTACTCGCGTTCGAACATGTTCGGGATTTCCCGATACATCAGAGAACTCGATTCAGTATCGAACTGTTCCAACACTCAGATAATAAATGACTGGCACTGCTTATCTGCCAACGATACGTGGGAAATTTTGAAGTTAGCGGTCTATCACTTTGCTCAAAACTAATTTCATAGGAAGTATATGTAAAGTAAAAGAAGGGCAACATTATGAAAAACTGTATATTTTGTTTAAAACAGCGCATTCGTGACGTGTCTGGTGTCACTGCAAGATATGAACCATTGATAAACAAAATATCTGCTACTAGATAAGAACTACTACACCTCATTACTGACGGCTAACATTCATTAAAAAAATGTGAATCCTTCATAAATAGAAATTACATTTAATGTGATTATAAGAGATAGGTTGTAAATGACCATTTCATTCCCTGTTAATGTGGTACAGTAACAGATAAAAAATGTTGCCATCCTTTAATCGCCTTGAAAACAAGATTGAAAGAGATGAAATATGGAAAACATTAGAAATTTAATACCCAATAACGGAAATAAGTCATATAGAAATAAACTAATTGCAACCTCGGAATAAACGGTGCACGAACTGCTCTGAACGTAGTATCAACAGGAGTCGCCAGATCGCAGCACTATAATTTTTAATCGCGATTGCTAACGTTTACTTATAGCCTATATTCACTGCTGTTTTTACTGATACCCTGCACCCTAGAAGCTACTATAGTCGGAATTACTACATTAATGACACACTATCTTCGTTATAAATCGTATACTGCACAATACTAAACGATTTATGAATATCATCGTTGTAAATCGTAGAGATAGTACCTCATGACTTTGCTAAATAGCGTCGTGATCAAAAGTTCGAACATTTCCCGAGATTTCCCGAACCGTGACGTAAATTGTTAGAACAGTTCGAGTCATGTTCAAACCCAGCTCTACACAACACTATCTGAACGCAACTTCTTCGCCAGCCGCGGTGACCAAGGGGACTGAGGCGCTCCAGTCACGGTCTGCACGGCCACTACGGTCGGGGGTTCGAATCCCCCCCCCCCTCAGGCATGGATATTTGTGCCGTCCTTAGTATTAGCTAGTTCATAAGTAGTTTGTAAGTTTAGGGACTGATGACCCCGTAGTTAAGTCCCAAAAGCTCTACAAACATTTGAACATATTTGCAACTGCTTGTGTAATTCGTTTGGCAGAGTCAAGACAACACCAACTCCCTGTGCAGCAAATTTCTATTATTAACACTATCTCGATTACCGTCATGCTGTTGTTTCCACATCGTAGAACTGACATAAACACAACGAACCAGTTTAGTTCATTCTGCCTATGACAGTACTTAAGAACCCAGGTATCTCAGCTGATACCCTAATTGTTTTGAACAGTGTAATTTTTCGTCATGAAATATTGATTTGTTTGTAAATCAAAGTTCAAATGTTCAAATGTTTGTAGAGCTTATCGGGTCATCAGTCCCTAAACTTACAAACTACTTATGAACTACTTAACACTAAGGACGGCAGAAATATCCATGCCCGAGGGGAGATTCGAACCCCCGACCGTAGTGGCCGTGCAGACCGTAGCTGGAGTGCCTCAGTCCCCTCGGCCACCGCGGCCGGCTAAATCTAAGTGTCTTAACTTGTATGGTTACTAGTCCCTAGGCTTCGAAACTACTTAAACTAAGGACAACACACTTTCACCCATGCCTGAGGTTTTGGCATGAGACTAATGGATGACGAATATGACTAAGGTTTTGCAAATACATGTCGAAAAAAGTTTTTATTCACTACCTGTTTGTATATTCATATACAATTTTGATATCAACATCAATAACACCCTCATCAACATTAACATCTTAATATTCTTCTGGTAGCAAGTACCAACGAAGTACAACCGTGGATGTGATAATGCGTTATCCACATTTACTGTACTTAATAATAACATATGTATTAGGAAATTATCAATTACTAACCTCTATCAGCTTCCCGGTGGACTTTAACCTTAAGAGGAGACGGAAGGCAACTGGGTTCAAAACTTCGATTTTTAGATTTTAGCGTATTTGAAATGCCTAGTATTTCCTGCTTGAAAAAGTTTCTGTTTTATATAAATCCGACAATTTTTTCTTGAGTTATGATGGTTTTTCTGACGCTCTGTGCATTCTGGCCACGCATTCCGTTTTGCGCCATGCGGAGAAAATGCACACAGCATTCTTTCACTCCTTGTATATTATTTCATGCTTCTATTGTTTTTATCGCTTTAATGTTTCCTACCCTGTACTACTATCGATACTTTTTGTTCCGATCGTGTTTGTTATTGTTTTCGAACGTTATCAAAAACTGTGTTTGTTCAGATCACAATCATCAAATTTGATGTTTATGATGCTATTTTATGCTTCAATGATGGTGTAACTAGAAAATTGGATGTTTTGGAATTATTGGGCATACAATCTAGTTGAAATACTGCCAAATCCTTGGTGCAAATAGATAAAGAGAGAATCCGTAAAGCTGATATTGCTAATTTAAAATGCACAAAAGACGCTAGACAGAAAAGAAGAAGGACCAAGAGAAGAAAAGATCAGTATGATGCTCAATATGGTGCAGGAAAATATTAGCGTTAAGTAATTCTCATCAATAACTGTACTAGAATTGCAATATTAAACTTTAAATTGATTTGTCTCAAAACTACTTCTTTTTACTTTCAGGTACCATTATTTGATAAACTAATGGGATTAGAAAGATAAAATTTGGTTTTTTTTGTACTGAAGATGGTAATAAATCATTACAAGTAAATTGAGAACCACAAAACCATCATCAACTGTTTTATAATAATTAATGTACTGAAAAAGTTAAATTTTACTGGTGAAAGAATAAAAAAAATAATCTTCAAAACCATTAGAGTTATTACGTTCATTTTACTTGTAAATTGAGACATATATTTTATATATATATGCAGTAAAAATTTCGTTGTTTTATCACTTATAGTTCCTTTTAAAGTGTACCTATTAAAGGGTGAAATAGCATTGGCAGAATAGGGATAAAAATTGCCTTCCCTCTCCCCTTAATAAATGTTATAGCCTATCTGAAAGCATTTTGTTTGAATTACTCAGGCATACCTTTAAAAGTATCGAAGAAAATTTCACTTACAGATGAAACAGACTTATTTTCGAGTCAATACATAGAAATCACTGAATTTCACAAGGTAATCAATCAGTGCGACAATTTACAACTTTAAAACACTGTGAACTGTTAGCGGTGATCGGTTGCGCTGGCTCTAGCGTACGTTCCGTCTGTTTCAGATCATCTACGTCGTGAGGAACGTGAAGGACGTCATCGTCTCCTACTACCACCATCACAATCTCTACAGTGACGTCACGATGACGTTGGACGAGTTCGGCGATTACTTCATCGAGAACATACGTAAGCAAATCCGTTGCATAAAGACTTTTGCAAGTAAACGCTTGCAGATGGAATTAGTTCTTCCTGAAGCTGCTGCTGCTGCAGTCACAGACTGAGAAAGACGTACCTGTCGAAACCTGTTTCGTTAGTAAACAATTAATGTTAACAGATTTTTTTTAATTCAGCACTCGTCGTAAGTTAAATTTAAATACGTAATCTTGGTTTTCGATGTCGCAAAGGACACCTTCTTCAGACAATGTGGGATGTATTTATTTTAGCAAATGAAAAACTTTCCGCCGTTATTTCTTAAATTTTTTAATCAATTACATGTTTTGAGATTCCAATAATCTGATCTTCAGACCCTGCATCAAACAACAACAATAGTCAACAACAATATAAATGTATTACCAGTTAATTATAATGAAATATCTTAGAAATATTAATATTAATCAAAGTGTGGGTAATTTTTCTTCTTTTTTAGGCATTAATTTTTTAACTGTATGGTGATTATGAAAGTAACTATATCGTCAGCATAGGGACGGTTGTAAAATATCTGAAAGTATCAGCGTGCTGATACGAAGCAGGAGCAGGCGCCGCTATCGTAGGTGAAATTCAGCGAACTAGGATGTACCACACAAAACAAGAAAAGTAAACTTCGTAGGTCGCCCTGGTCTTTCTTTACTTGAGATGGTATGCGACAATAGCGAGATTAATTTCCATTCGAATCAAACCGTGAGCATGCGGAATTATTGAGACACACGGCACGTGTCTGCTACATTACATATTCGCACCCCACTGAAGGAGAAGTGCTTAAAGATCGTATTCATTTCAACAAAAACCAACGGAAACACAGACTGAGAAGCAAGAATATACAATAGGAAGGCACTGGTGTGTGAGCAGTGGCGAGAAGTCAAGTGACTAGCTACAAACCGTTGAAGTCGGATTTCGGAGCCACGTGGTTCCGAAAACCAGTAAAAATACAAAAATTCAATTTCAGCAAAATAAAGAAATATACCTGCAACCATTAGAAATACGTAGGATATCACGAGGAAGCTAAAGAAATACCGTTAGACGCGATTGGGAAGGTTTTTCACGGATGGACGAAGTCCAGTCTTTCAAAAATCAGAAAAGTGGAATAAATTCAAAGTCGAGGTAAATCAACTAAGAAGCAGCCCATAGAAATACGTAATATTTTATTAGCAAACTTATAAAGGGGGGTTGTACAAGGCTGGAAGAGAATTTACTGGGGGGTCTGAATGCAAAGTACAAGTTTGGAAACGAAACAACAATTTAAAATAGATGGAGAGGAAATCGCGATGTAATAAGGAAAATCAGACAGGTACATACATGATTTCTTGCCTCAATGGCCTAAGAACAGGCACAGAGGTAGCTGAAGGCTTTGTTCTTAGAACACACCTCGTGGAGTATATATTACTCACAGAAAGAGGAAACGGAAAAGAATATTTCACATGCACTACACAGGATAAAAATATTCCCGCACATAAAACTAGAAAGAAATCAAACAGAGTGCATACACCGCCAGCTAGTCTCACAGAGGTTACCGATTCCCAACCGTTTATTTATTTATTTTATTTTATGGCCTTCATTGGACCACTTTAGTCAATATTACAATAGTTATTACAATTTGTTGTTATGCATTAACACAATTAGTTAAAAATAATTAAGCATGACAATAATACATGGGTTATTACAATTTGTTGTTACGCATTAATACAATTTAGTTCAAAAATAATTAAACATAACAATTTAATAATACAGAGGTTATTTATTTATTACTTTTTTATTTATTACTTTTATGGCCAACATAAATATTATGAATTAGCTTCTTCTGTTATTTTTTATTTTTATTTATTTTTTTGTTGGCCCAATATTTTTTCATTCTTTTACATCGTGCCCTTCTCTCGTCATCCGATATCACCCTTCCCAGTCTCTGTTTGGTAATTTTTCTTGGTAGTGTGACGTGTTTGTCCTGAAGTATCTTGAGTGTGTCTGTCTTGTCTTCAAATCTTCCATCATTATCTGTAGTTTCATCATGTCTTCCTTGATTTCTGTGATCCATCTTATGTTGCTCTTGCTGTTCCATAGCTTTTCAATCATCTTCCTGATGATTCTACTTTCTGGTGTTCTCATCAAATGTCCTAGGAAAGAGATCCGTTTCTTTTTCATTGTTCTTGTCACTGGTTCTACTTTTTTATAAACAGTTTCATTTGAAGCTATTCTCCAAATCCCGTCTTTTTGGTATTTCTTATTTTGAGTAGCCTGTCTATTGCTACAGTGTTGGTTGTTTTAAATATAGTTTCGCTAGCATATGTTATTTGTGGCTGTGTTACTGTTTTGTATTGTTTCAGTTTTGTGGTTATTGAGAGGAATTTTTTTATTATATGTGTTCTTGGTAACATGATGCATTTTAATAAGTTTATTTATTCTACTCTGCCATGATGGTTTCTCATTCAAGTTATGGGTTATTATTTCTCCCAAGTATTTAAACTTTTCAACAATTTTTATGTTGTGTACTCCAATTCTAATTTTGTTTGCCAGTGGCGGCTCTGTTACCATTACTTCAGTTTTTTCAAAGGATATTTTAAGGCCAATACACTGGGCTATTTCATGTAATGATTGTATTTGTTGTTTGGTTTCTTGAATGTTTGCAAGAAGGGAGAGGTCGTCAGCAAATACTAAACAGTTCAACCTTATGTTATCTTTTTGTGTTCCAACTTTAATGGTCTTTGTATTGGCCTTATACCATTCCCTCATTATGTATTCAAGGGCACAATTAAAAAGAAGGGGTGACAGGCCGTCTCCCTGCCTTAGACCAATTTTTATCATGAATGATCCAGAAAGTTCCACTCTGAACTTAACTTTTGAATTTGTATTTGTCAAGGTATGTTCTATCAGTCTGATTAATTTTAGGTGGAGTCCAAAATGTTTTTAATTTTTAACAATGAGGGTCTATGGATAGAATCATATGTTTTCTTAAAATCTATAAATGTAATTGAGAGAGGCTTGTTTCTTTTGCGGTAATAAGCCATGATTAATTTTAGAGTAATTATTTGCTCAGCACAGCTCCTCCAAGGTCTGAAGCCTCCTTGGTATTCCCAACTGTTATCAAACCGAATTAGTTGCATATTCACCGCGTTTACCTATGCAAAATCACCAAAATGAAATTGAATACATTTTCGTACATGATCGGAGAAACTTATCCTGGAAAATGAAACTAAGATCTGAAGTCTAACAAACCACACAACGAATCGCTACCATCTCAAGGGAGGAAAGAAAATCTGAACGTCTTACCAGCTCGATGCACAGCCCCCGAGACCCCTGCCACCAGGCCAGAAATCCACCGGAAATCGGCAAAACTCCGGAAAACATGGTGGTGGGGGAGAGCTTAAACTCGCACATCCTAATGAGGCTCGCTAAGTGGACATTGCCAACCCAACTTGTAATCAAAGGGTGGAGGAACCTCTTTAGTAGCATCAAAAGCAGGGGTTGGTAACGACTAACTATCGATACAAAGCCAGAGAAACACTAGTACCGAGCAGCCAGCAGCTGACATAAAAAATTCTCATACATACACTCAGACTCCCATGCTAGAAGATTCTCATACATGCACGTACAGAATAAAGAAAGTATACATTCTCACAGGGACAGTGGCGTCACGAAGACACCATTCATCTTGCCACATTCAAAGACACAATGATAAATTATTAGCATAATAAAATCCCAGCAATATTAACACAGTATTACAGAAAATAACAATTAAAAACATGAACTGAAATGCTATTCCTCATGTCTCCGAATGAAGGGGGTTCTCGTTTAGCAAAAAATCCCGTCTAGTGAGCTTAGATAAATTACAAAGTTAAAACCTAGGGAAGACGGCAAGATGCGTGGAGAATCCTTGCTATAGGCTTTCGGTCGATCGCTACCTTCTCTACGATCGTTCTCTTACGTCTAGTGTGTGACGCTGACTTCACGCCACAACTCCAGCGATCTTTGGATTTGTAGTCTGGCCCTCTTCCACTGTGCTACCGAGCCAAGTGAACGGAGGTTCCTCATTTTGTTTTCCCACCGTCCCGGGCCTCCGAAAGCCTTAGTCCACCTCCGGTAAAAACTTTAAAAATTATGTAACTTACGATAAGGAAACATATTCTACCCAAGGATACCATGTAGAGTCACTCAAAATTTCGCTCCAAAAACTAAAATAATTCTAAAAAATACACTTTATTGCAATCACTACGATAGAATTATGCAAAGAAATATTTTTGATCATAAATTAATAAAATTCGAGACTGAAATGGTTAACACGATCATTTCACTAAGTGCGTTGTGTAATATGGCGGTTCTCTGCTTTCAGCCATGTACTGTCCTTTCTGGAGTCACGTCCTGGACTTCTGGAACATCAGGAATGAGCCGAACGTCCTCTTCTACAGCTACGAAGACATGCAGTCGGTACGTAGACATTAGAACCGGTATTTAGGATGAAGCATCTAAAACTTGCACGGTGATATTGTGGAAAGTGCTATTAATGGTGAATTTATCTCGAACAGAACGGTCTATTGACCCAAGGTCAACACGGATTTAGAAAATATCGTTCATGCGAAACGCAACTAGCTCTTTATTCACACGAAGTGATGGGTGCTATCGACAAGGGTTCGCAAATCGATTCCGTATTTCTTGATTTCCAGAAGGCTTTTGACACCGTACCTCACAAACGGCTTTTAATCAAATTGCGTGGTTATGGTATATCGCTCGAGATTCCGATTGAATAGGAGATTTCCTGTCACAGAGGACACAGTTCGTAGTAATCGATGGTAAGGCATCGACTAAAACAGAGGTGATATCGGGCGTTCCACAGGGTCGTGTTATTGGTCCTCTGCTGTTCCTTATTTACATAAACGATTTAGGGGAAAATCTAAGTAGCTCTCTTAGGTTGTTTGCAGATGATGCCGTGATTTACCGTCTAGTAAAATCATGTGAAGATCAGAACCAACTACAGAACGATCTGAATAAGATATCACTATGGTGTAAAAATTGGCAATTGACTCTAAATAATCCGAAGTGTGAAGTCGTACACATGAGTACGAAAAGCAATCTGTTAAACTTTGTTTACAAGATAAATCAATCAAAAGTGAAGGCCGTAAACTCCACAAAATATCTATGGATTACTATTACTTCAGACATAAATTGGTAAGAACACGTAGATAATGTCGTGGGAAAGTCGAACCAGAGACTGTGTTTTATTGGCAGAACCCTTAAAAGATGCAACAGAACTACTAAAGAAACTGCATACACTACGCGTGTCCGTCTGTTTTTGGAGTATTGCCGCCCAGTGTGGGATCCTTATCAGGTGAGTCTGACGGAGGACATCGAAGAGACAAAGAAGGGCAGCTCGTTTCATACTGTCACGATACAGGGGAGACAGCGTTACGGAAATGATACAGGATCTGGGATGGAAATCATTACAACAACGACGCTTATCGCTGCGGGGTGGGCTACTTACGAAACTCCAGTCGCCGACATTCTCCTCAGAATGCGAAAATATATTGTTGACTCCCAGTTACATAGGTAGAAATGATCATCCGAATAAAATACGAGAAATCGGAGCTCGAACGGAGAGATTCAGGTGTTCTTTCTTCCCGCGCGCTATTCGAGAATGAAATGGGAGATAAATAGTATAATGGTGGTTCGATGAAACCTCTGCCAGGCACTTAAATGCGATTTGCGGAATATCCCATGTAGATGTAGATATAGAATTTACACATAACGTATTGGTAGACAGGGGCTCATATGGCTCATATTGATAGCCAGTAAACGGATCGTAAGTATCGTTACAAAGTTAACTTTTGAGCCCACTAGACGTTCCTAATGGACCACTGCCTACTGACATTGACCAATGATATCTCGCGGGGCCCATCTACTGGGTCTCAGAGAGCTATATACTAGCGGGCGATGGCTGGTGGTACGATCTTCAGTAGAGATGGGAAAACTGAAACATCTGCTCGTTTCGAAACACTTGAAACCGTGAAATAGTGTGTGTTTCCAGAATGAAACTTTCACTCTCAAGCGGAGTGAGCCCTGATATGAAACTTTCCGGTAGATTAAAATTTTGTGCTGGAACCGGAACTCGAACCTGGAACCTTTGCCTTTCGCAGACACTCCGCTGCAGAGTGAATGTTTCATTCTGGAAACATCCCTTAGGCTGTGGCTAAGCCATGTCTCCACCATATCCTTTCTTCCAGGAGTGCTAGTCTTGCAAAGTTCGCAGGAGAGCTTCTGTGAAGTTTGGAAAGTAGGAGGCGATGTACTGGCGGAAGTAAAGTTGTGAGGGCGCATCGTGAGTCGTGCCCGCGAAAGGCAAAGATACCATGTTCGAGTCCCGGTTCTGGCACTCAATTTTAATCTGCCAGGAAGTGTGTGTTTTGTAGTATTATGGGCATGTTTATTGCACCATCGTCAATGTGTACTCTATAAGTATTACTACAGAACCACAAACATAGTGCGAGGACAGCAACAGCAGGAGAAAAAATTAATCTTTTATTTAGATGCCGCGGCAGTTTCGTATTTCCAGCACCGGTTAAATTTTACTTACCGGTCTGGCGGGCTCGCGTGATAATATTGGCAATCAGATGACGTTGGCATTAGTCAAGTGCGTGACAGCGCTAATGTTTTCTCATCAAATCTTTTTTTATGAGAACATTTACTTTTACTGAGTGGATAAGGGTACATAACCTATCAACCGTAGAGCACGAACAGCATTATTTATATTCTTCATTGTCTGTACGAAACACTATTCAAATAATTCTATGTGGACTTTGTTGATGTTGCCAACATAATCACGCGAGGCCTCGAGCAAAATTTTACCCATGTACCAAATACACTGCTTTCGCAATAAGTGACATTCCTGCTATCCCATTAACTTAGGACTGACGTTTTTATGTATAATTTAATGGTTTTTATCAAGGTAGCTATAATTACTAAATTTTGCTTTCCTCTACACTAGCGCCTTACATCGATAAGTGTTGTGTGTGCTAACCTACATGTGATATGGAAAAGGCGTGTTACAACATTTAATTTATTGAGCTAACATTTTGGAAACATTTTGAAAACAGTAGACTGACAGGGCGGGATTAAAATACGTCAAAACAAAATAAGCTGTCTCCCATATGCGGATGACTTAGTTGTAATGGCAGATTCGATTGAAAGCTTGCAAACCAATATTTCAGAGCTCGATCAGAGGTGCAAGGATTATGATATGAAGATCACCATTTCCAAAACGAAAGTAATGTCTGTGGGAAAGAGATTTAAACAGATTGAGTGCCAAATAGGAGGAACAAAGAACAGATAGACAGTTTCAAGTAACTGGGAGGTATTTTCTGACAGGATGGCAACATAGCGAAAGAACTGGAATCGAGGTGCAGCAAAGCTAATGCAGTGAGTGCTCAGCTAAGATCTACTCTCTTCTGCAAGAAGGAAGTCAGTACCAAGACTAAGTTAGCAGTGCACCGCTCTATCTTTCGACCAACTTTGTTGTATGGGAGTGAAAGTTGGGTGGATACAGGTTACCTTATTCATAAGGTAGAGGTTACAGATATGAAAGTAGCAAGAATAATTGCAGGTACCAATAGATGGGAACAATGGAAGGAGGATGTCCATAATGAGGAAATCAAAGAAAAACTGAGAATGAACACCATAGATGAAGTAGTTAGAGCGAACAGACTGAGATGGTGGGGTCATGTTACACGCATGGGAGAAGCAAGGTTATCTAAGAGACTCTTGAGCTCGTCAGTGGAGAGTAAGAGGAGTCGAGGTAGACCAAGAAGAATGTACTTAGATTCGGTGCAGAATGATTTTGAAGTAAAAGGCATAACATCAGACGAGGCATCAATGTTAGAATTGAATAGGGGATCATGGAGGAACTTTATTAGAGGTACTATGCTGCAGACTAAACGGCGAAAAGCATAATCAGTCTCTGATGATGATGATGATGATGATGATGATGATGATGATGAACATTTTGGGAAAGGTTACGTTTTTATACATCTTTATCGCTCTGCTGGAGAGTTTACTAAAATAAACCTTATTGTAAAATTCGAGTTTTGTAAATATCTGTAATTCGCGATTTCATTTACCGTCCACACTTTCGTAATATGCAAATATAAAAACGAAATACGTCAAATGCGGCACATTCTGTTAGTTTTATCATATATCATTTCAGGCTTTATGTTGTTTCTTAGCTTAAAAAGGAAGTTGTAGGTTTAGTCTGTTTTCAATATGATTACCGTAAATGTACAGATAAACCTAGAATTTTACTAGATATTTTAATGCAACTAGTGTTGCGTTTATAAAGCAGACATTATGTCATTTTGGAATACAGCAGCCACTTTAGAAACGAATCTTGATTTCAGTCTTAAGCTGCAGACTCACGTCTATCCATTAGTTTTTGGCACTATTAAAATTGTTCACATACCACTAAGTTAAATGTGTATCTGTTCCGAGCTTCAGCAACATGAAACACCACTGTTTCGATACAATTCGACGGTTTCGCCTTCCTGCATTATTAGTCTGAAACACCGCTGTTTTGAAACAGTGAAACCGACAGGACGAAAGAATTTCAGTATCGACTGCGAATGCGATCCGAAACCGAGCAGAATGAAGCACGAAGGTTTCGAAACCGTGAAACATGGTGGTATTGAAACAGTGAACTGGTGGTCTTCGTTCCACACCCGCCTCCGGTCATCTCCCACAGCTGTCTCTTCTAGTCTTGTGTAGTTCGCGAACGAACTAGTTCGGAAGAGCGCTCCCACAAGCGAACTACGCGAACTAGTTTGCAGATTCCTCGCCTCTTAGTTCGTCCGCTCCTTTTCCGAAGACTGACGGGGAACAGCGAGAGGACGCGAGAGCGCGCATAATCGCGGGATTCCCTTCTGCCAGTTACCTTCATTTCGAACTGATCTGCAGCTCAGCTGTAGTTTCATAGTTCACTGCCAAAAGAAATCTATTTTAAAAATGAAGTACTACGAGTACTCTGTACGCAAAGTACTTGAATACCATTGTATCACCCATTAGTGTAAATAACTGGTTTATTTGTCTAAGTATTTTATGTCAAATTGCCCAAAAATACGGGTAATAGCACACGCTTTGGCAACACTGATTCATTACATAAAAAAGCTGTCATAAAAAAAGAGCTCTTTTAGTAGCGGTAGCAAAAGCCAAAAAGAGCGGACGAACTAGGAGCAGCGGACGATTACGCCAAACGTATCTCGCTTCATAGTTCGTTGGATTCTTTTCCGAAGACCGACGGGCAATAGCGAGAGGGCGCGTAGCAGAATTAAAAATCACGTGTTTGCCTTCTGCTGATGAGTCATTTCCAGGTGAGCGTCTGCCTGCTAGATTACATAGTTCAGTGCTACAAAATTTCTGTTTTGAAGTATTCTGCATTCTGCAATATCTGACTAATAAATTCCATAATGTCAAGATATAGAGATAGCTCTAAACTTAAACGCGAGAAATTATCCACAAAGATATCGTTAGCGGCTCAAGCAGCAAGCGCATGAAGCAGCTAGGTGGGGAACTTCTCCCTCCACCAGCATCGGAAGACCACGCTGCTCAGCCGTCACTGGGAGCGCTCGAACTAAAAGAGCGAAGTCGTTCGAGGCAGAGCCGCGAACTAAAGTGAGCGCTCCCGATCGCGAACTATTATGCGCAAGTCTAGTCTCTTGCCCTGCAGCTCCTACTATCCACACCTCCAGTGCCATACAGATCCTACCATCGGTCTCTTTCTCTTGTTAGTGCTTTTCAAGTGTTCCGTTTTCTCGTCGATTCTGGGGAGAACCACCTCATTCTTTACCTTACCAGTCGAGAAATTTCTGAACATTGTTCTGTAGCACCACATGTTCCATCATTCTCTCTATCATTCACAATCATACAATCTCGTGCCCCTAACGTACATTCTCAGGAATTGCTTCGTCAAATAGAGGCCAATGTGTCACAACAGTAAATTTATTTAGACCAGGAATGTCGTACTTTCCTGTAATACTCTGTTGTTTAAGCCCTATCTTGATCCGTCTATTATTATTATTTTTTTTTCAATATAAATAATCTGCTTCTAGGTTGAAAACGGCTGTAAGAAGCGACATATCTGCGAAATCTTACAAAAATATAGCCAACAACTTCCATCCACCTTAGCTTTCGTTTTCTAGAAAGACTATTGGACAAATGCCTATATTCCCGTTGTCCTCTAATACGATGTGTGATCGCCTCGAACGGTCCATACAGTTGCACGCCTGCGAGGCACGGACATTATGAGGTCATCAGTCAGCTCTTGAGGGATATTTGGCCTTTCCTCCATGAGTGCAATATCCAGCTCTGCAACCACTGCAAAGCGTCTGCCAGTCCATTCGTTCAGTTTTATCCACCGGTGCAGCTCTGTGGGAATAAGCGTTATCGTCCATCAGAAGGAAACCATCTCCTATGGCACCAGCGTAGAAAAGAAGAAAAGGCTGAAGGATCTCGTCTCTATACAACTGAGCAGTCAAAGCGCCATTATAAACGACATAGATCTCTGTACGTCCGCCAATACTGACTCCTGACCACCACCATGAAATGGCGATGTTTCTTGCACATAAGCAGGATCGTCGAGAGAGACATTTTCTCTCCAGATGAGAGAACGACGACTGTTCGGCTGGTGATGAATATGATGATAACACACAACACCCAGTCCCCTCTTGGGACTCGAACCAGGATCACCTCCTGGGACTCGAACCCGGACCCCCTCCGTGATGGTCACAACGCTACCGTCTGTGCTACCGCGGCGGACACTTTCATCATAAATAGTTGCATTCAGTTCCAACCAACCTGGATGCATCAGCTTTTTGTCAGGTTATTTACCATTTCCATGTATTGCCATGTTGACTGGTCATCTACTGAATCAAAATTCGTCGTGAGCTGGGCAGCGAATAAAAATCAACAGTAGCAAGAAGAAAGACAGTGCCCCAAACCAGATTACAGATTAATGTGCCAGTCCCCTCAAGAACCACCCGTACTAATAATCAATCCCTTCAAGATAGTGTAGGGCTAGGAGAAAGAAAATTCATATAGGAATATAAATATATGCATTTGTCCTGCCATCTTTCTAAACTGGTCAAAACGATTAAGGGATATCTAGATTCTGAACTACTGTCATCAGCAGGATGAACTAAAATGGTTCGACGTCCTTCTGTTGGTTCTACAGAGTGATGACAGTAACATTACGGCAACAGAGATATTGGTAATAACAGAAAGTTGCTGGAGAGGTGATTGGGTTTGTCTTTTGTGTACTCCACCAAATGAATTACATAAGCAATTGCGTTCAGATAGTGTAGTGAGCAGGTAGTGCAATGCAACAATGTGACTTACCCGAAGCTATGGCATGGAGAGTCACAGGAAGGTTGTAAGCGGGACAGACACAGAGGGAGGTGGCTGCACCTGTTGGAGTGCCCCATATTGTAATTTCCAAGGCCTGAACGCGATTTCAGACAAGAGGAACCGTTAAGAGAAGGCAAGGTCGTCAACGGGTAACATCAGCAAGAGATGACCGTTACCTCCGGTTAACAGCCAGTCGAGTCTGGGGGCTGAATGCAACTCGGCTGCAACGCACCCTCCAGGCAGAAAAGGGACGCGCAAAATCAACACAAACTGTCCGAAATCACCTTCGGAAATGTGGCTTCTACGCACTGAGGCGTATGATGTGTCCCATTAAAACCATGACACCATTTGGCCCACAGAAACTGGGTGGGGGAACATTAGGATTGGAGTCGTAATGACAATAATGATATGTCTCAAGCATAGAATTAAAATTTGTGATGCTCCTGGGAATCGAACCCAGACCTCCATGCATACTAGTCAGACGTCTTACCGTTAGACCACTACACCACAAACGATTAAGGCGCCTCGGAATAGTCTAAGTGCCGGCCGCGCTGGCCGAGGGGACTGAGGGGACTGAGGCGCCCCAGTCACGGTCTGCACGGCCACTATGTTCGGGGGTTCGAATGCCCCCCTCGGGCATGGACATTTGTGCCGTCCTTAGTCTTAGCTAGTTCATAAGTAGTTTGTAAGCTTAGGGACCGATGAGCCCATAGTTGTCCCATAAGTTCTGCAAACATTTGATTTGAATAGTCTAAGTACCATTTTCCTCCATTTCAATAATCTTTGGAATGTTGTTGTTGTTGTGGTCTTCAGTCCTGAGACTGGTTTGATGCAGCTCTCCACAATACCCTATCCTGAGCAAGCCTCTTCATCTCCGCATAAGAACGGCAACCTACATCTGTCTGAATCTGTTTACTGTATCCACCTCTTGGTCTTCCTCTGCGATTTTTACCCCACACGCTTCCCTCTAATGCTAAATTCACAATTCCTTGATGTCTAAGAATGTGTCCCACCAATCTATCCCTTCTTTTAGTCAAGGTATGCCAGAAATTTCTTTTCTCCCCAATTCTGTTCAGTACCTCCTCATTAGTTACGCGATCCACCCACCTAATCTTCAGCATTCTTCTGTAGCACCATATTTCAAAAGCCTCAATCCTCTTCCTGTCCGCACTGTTTATCGTCCATGTCTCACTCCCATACAAGGCAACACTCCATACAAATGCCCTCAGAAAGGACTTCCTTAGGCTTAAATCAATATTCGATGTTAACAAATTTCTCTTTTTCAAAAACGCTTTTCTACCCATTGCCATTCTGCATTTTATATCCTCTGTACTGCGACCATCATTTGTTATTTTACTGCCCAAGTAACAAAACTCATCTACCTCCTTTATTGCTTCGTTTCCCAATCTAATTCCTTCAGCATCACCTGATTTTCTTACACTGCACTCCATTACCCTAGTTTTGCTCTTGTTAATGTTCATCTTATATGCACCTTTCAGCACACTGTCCATTCCGTTCAATTGCTCTTCCAGGTCCTTTGCTGTATCTGACATAATTACTATGTCGTCGGCAAAACGCAATGTTTTTAATTCTTCCCCCTGAACTTTTATTCCTTCACCAAATTTCTCCTTGCTTTCCTTTATAGCTTGTTCAATGTACAAATTGAATAACATTGGAGAAAGGAATATAGAAGCTGAATTAAAGTTTGTGACATGGAGGGAAATCGTACCTAGACTATTCCGAGGCGCCTTAATTGTTAGTGGTGTAGAGGTCTAACGGTAAGACGTCTGCCTAGTAAGCATGGAGGTGCGGGTTCGATTCCCGGCCGCATCACAAATGTTAATTCTATTCTTCAGATTTATCCGTTATTGCACACATGGAAGAGTGGCCAAATATCCCTCAAGAGCTGATTGATAACCTCATGCTGTCCATACTACGCATGTGTGAAACTCTGTGGACCGTCAAAGGTGATCGCACACCGTATTAGAGGGCAACGAGAATGACTTGTTCTCTATTATGGTAGCCCCATGGTGCCCTCGTTAAGTAAACGCTCCGTAAATCTCAAGGAAATAGATGAGACTGCAAAATATCGTACTGCATCACGCACAAATTACAGTTGCAACCAATATCTCTATATGTATACACAGTTCATGACAGTTCACTTGATCCCCTAATTATTCTGAGCAGCGTGGTTTGGGAATCAAAGTCACTTAAAATGATGGGCGGATTGGGTTCCATGGCAGGTACTGGACAGACGTCTCCAGTGGCTCTGGTCTGTGACGATAGGAGATTCAACGACACTATTTTGCATACTATTAGTTGATAAATGGGATAATCTGTAATTTGTGATAAAACAGACTGGCAGGAAACTACAAAACAGCACATGGTTGCGTAATAATTTTTATATTAAAGGAAAAATTGTTGTTGTTGAGGTCTGCAGTCCGCAGACTGGTTTGATTCAGCTTTCCACACTACCCTGTCCTGGGCAAGTCTCTTCATCTGAGAATACTTTCGGCAACCTGCATCACTTTGGATCTGATTACTGTATTCGTCCCTCGGTCTCCCTCTACGATTTTTACCCCACACACTACCTTCTAATGCTAAGTTGACAATTCCTTGATGTCTCAGAATGTGTCCTACCAATCTATCCTTTCTCTTAGTCAGGATATGCCAGAAACTCCTTTTCTACCCAATTCGGTTAAGCACCTCCTCATTAGTCACGTGATCTACCCATCTAATCATCATCATTCGTCTGTAGCACCACATTTCAAAAGCTTCTATCACCTTTTTATCTGAACTCCTTATCGTCCACGTTTCACTCCCATACAATGCTGCACTCCAGACAAATGCCTTCAGAAAGGATTTCCTAAAATTGAAATTAATATTTAATGTTAACAAGTGTTGCTTTTTTAGAAACACTTTTCTCCCCATAGCCATTCTGCATTTTATATCTTCTTTACTCCGGCCATCAGAAATTATCTTGCTACCAAAATAACAAAATTCATTTACTACTTTTATTGTCTCATTACCTAATCTAATTCCTTCAGCATCACCTGATTTTCTGACATTACATTCCACTACCTTCGTTTTATTCTTATTAATGTTCATATTATATCTTCTTTTCAAGACACTGTCGATTCCATTCAATTGCTCTTCTAGATTATTTGCGGTCTCTGACAGGATTACTATGTCACCAGCAAACCGCAAACTTTTAATTTCTTCTCCCTAAACTTTAATCCCCTCTCCAAATTTCTCCTTCCACTACTTCACTGCCTGCTCAATGTACAGATTGAACAATATTTGGGAAAGGCTACAACCCTGTCTTACTCCCCAACCTCTGCGACCCTTTCTTACCCTTCGACTCTAATAATCGCTGTCTAGTTTTTGTATAGGTTGAACCTCTTCGCTCCCTAAATTTTTACCCCTGCTTCCTTCAGGTAGCATGGAAAAAGTACGCACATAAAAAAATGTTGCATCACTTTGGTTACAAGGTCTCCTGCACACTGACATCAAGATCACAGTTCCTTAGATTGACCACAGACGTCACTCAAGCCGCACAGAGATGTAAACAACGACGAATGAGCAGTGTCAATGCGACGGAATGGGTCAGACGTCCGAAGAGTTCCAGTCATAACACATGGATAATCATCTTTTGATGCTGCTGTTCTTCTTTCCTCCGTGCTTGCTTGGATAAATGGTGAGAATTTTCCGCCGTATACAAGACACCTGATTTTAATTATTTTTCCCAAACACGTTTCAGCACATTTTGTGCTATCATCAGTGGGGTTGTTTATTTTTGTTTTGAAAAATTATAGTTACTGTACAATAGTCTTTTCAGGTACATCTAAAATGTTTTTGTAGGTTCATTCGTTTTTAATTTTGCTTAGTTTATCAGACGATATAACTATTTCAGTTTAGTGAAATTAGGCCTACATATACGAGTATCACATTTTTTTACATACGTTTTACATTAGGCTACGTAAAACTCATTAAGTAGCCTAGTTATTAGTTGTTTTGGTAATACTATTACAAACTTGTCATCTGCAAACATAACAAACAGTTTAAAGTTTCTTACTTTCTAATTTTCGGTTCGAGAAAAACGCGTCATTTCTGTTTAGTACTTACCATTCTTTTCTTTCTCTTTGGAATCTGGTTGTTGCTGTTAGTTTTGTAATGTGTATATCACTTGTTTTACACGTTTTGGTCGTGGTATGCGTTACGCCAGTGGCAATTTTCGGCGTATAAACACAGCTGAAAGCTGTTCAGTTTTTCTCTGGGTGTTTTGTTTTGAGGAGTTGCGCGCGAAATACGAGTGTTTATTGTTTGTCTGTTGATGGGGAAGGTTTGGGTGAACCAGTATTGTGGATGCGTTTCCTTCTTGTTTACATTTCCTATATGGATATACGTCTGTGCGTGTGTTTTTTTGTGTGTGTTGTGTTTTTCTGTGTGTGTGTATGTTGCGAAAATATTAGGTGTTTGTTTGGTTTTTAAGGTTTTCTTATTTTTCTGAAGTGGTTGTGATGTGTGTCAGTGGAGGAATTATGTAGACATTTTGTGCGTGAGTCTGACAGAGAGAGGGATTGTCTTGCAGAAATATGACGTCTGGAGTGTCGTTGACTAAGGGTATGATTATAGGTTACAGTATACCATCCACGTAGGTAAAACTGGTGAAAGAACATTAGACATGCACTAACTACGGATTGTGGCTGTCCTCAATAGCGCCCCATACCATGTGGCTCACGCATTGTCTTGCTGAAAACTGGCGTCTGGTGTGTCGTTGACAGAGGGTGTGATTATGGGTCACAGTATACCATTCACCATTCACCTTGGACTAACTATGTCTTGTGCCTGTGCCCAATAGCGCCCCACACCATGAGGCTCATGCATTGTCTTCCTGGAAATGGTGTCTGGCATGTTGTACACAGAAAGGGTATGGTTATGAGTCACAGTATACCATTCTCATAGGTCGAACTGGTAACAGTTCTCTGGACATACACTACCTGTGGTTTGTGGCTGTGCCCAATAGCACCCTACACCGTGAGGCTCATGCATTGTCTTCCTGAAAAATGGTGTCTGGCATGTTGTACACAGAAAGGGTATGAGTATCAGTCACAGTATACCATTCTCATAGGTCAAACAGTTGGCAGTGAATGGATAAGCATTACCTGTGGTTTGTGGCTGTGCCCAATAGTGCCTCACACCATGAGGCTCATGCATTGTCTTCCTGGAAAATGGTGTCTGGCATGTTGTACACAGAAAGGGTATGGTTATGAGTCACAGTATACCATTCTCATAGGTCAAACTGGTAACAGTGCTCTGGACATACACTACCTGTGGTTTGTGGCTGTGCCCCACACCATGACGCTCATGCATTGTCTTCCTGGAAAATGGTGTCTGGCATGTTGTACACAGAAATGGTATGCTTATGAGTCACAGTATACCATTCTCATAGGTCCAACTGGTAACAGTGCTCTGGACATACACTACCTGTGGTTTGTGGCTGTGCCCCACACCATGACGCTCATGCATTGTCTTCCTGGAAAATGGTGTCTGGCATGTTGTACACAGAAATGGTATGCTTATGAGTCACAGTATACCATTCTCATAGGTCAAACTGGTAACAGTGCTCTGGACATACACTACCTGTGGTTTGTGGCTGTGCCCCACACCATGAGGCTCATGCATTGTCTTTCTGGAAAATGGTGTCTGGCACGTTGTACACAGAAAGGGTATGGTTATGAGTCACAGTATACCATTCTCATAGGTCAAACTGGTAACAGTGCTCTGGACATACACTACCTGTGGTTTGTGGCTGTGCCCCACACCATGACGCTCATGCATTGTCTTCCTGGAAAATGGTGTCTGGCATGTTGTACACAGAAAGGGTATGGTTATGAGTCACAGTATACCATTCTCATAGGTCAAACTGGTAACAGTGCTCTGGACGCACACTACCTGTGGTATGTGGCTGTGCCCAATAGTGCCTCACACCATGAGGCTCATGCATTGTCTTTCTGGAAAATGGTGTCAGGCACGTTGTACACAGAAAGGGTATGGTTATGAGTCACAGTATACCATTCTCATAGGTCAAACTGGTAACAGTGCTCTGGACATACACTACCTGTGGTTTGTGGCTGTGCCCCACACCATGACGCTCATGCATTGTCTTCCTGGAAAATGGTGTCTGGCATGTTGTACACAGAAATGGTATGCTTATGAGTCACAGTATACCATTCTCATAGGTCCAACTGGTAACAGTGCTCTGGACATACACTACCTGTGGTTTGTGGCTGTGCCCAATAGCACCCTACACCGTGAGGCTCATGCATTGTCTTCCTGAAAAATGGTGTCTGGCATGTTGTACACAGAAAGGGTATGAGTATCAGTCACAGTATACCATTCTCATAGGTCAAACAGTTGGCAGTGAATGGATAAGCATTACCTATGGTTTGTGGCTGTGCCCAATAGTGCCTCACACCATGAGGCTCATGCATTGTCTTCCTGGAAAATGGTGTCTGGCATGTTGTACACAGAAAGGGTATGGTTATGAGTCACAGTATACCATTCTCATAGGTCAAACTGGTAACAGTGCTCTGGACATACACTACCTGTGGTTTGTGGCTGTGCCCCACACCATGACGCTCATGCATTGTCTTCCTGGAAACTGGTGTCTGGCATGTTGTACACAGAAATGGTATGCTTATGAGTCACAGTATACCATTCTCATAGGTCCAACTGGTAACAGTGCTCTGGACATACACTACCTGTGGTTTGTGGCTGTGCCCCACACCATGACGCTCATGCATTGTCTTCCGGGAAAATGGTGTCTGGCATGTTGTACACAGAAAGGGTATGGGTATGAGTCACAGTATACCATTCTCATAGGTCAAACTGGTAACAGTGCTCTGGACATACACTACCTGTGGTTTGTGGCTGTGCCCCACACCATGACGCTCATGCATTGTCTTCCTGGAAAATGGTGTCTGGCATGTTGTACACAGAAATGGTATGGTTATGAGTCACAGTATACCATTCTCATAGGTCAAACTGGTAACAGTGCTCTGGACATACACTACCTGTGGTTTGTGGCTGTGCCCCACACCATGACGCTCATGCATTGTCTTCCTGGAAAATGGTGTCTGGCATGTTGTACACAGAAATGGTATGCTTATGAGTCACAGTATACCATTCTCATAGGTCAAACTGGTAACAGTGCTCTGGACATACACTACCTGTGGTTTGTGGCTGTGCCCCACACCATGACGCTCATGCATTGTCTTCCTGGAAAATGGTGTCTGGCATGTTGTACACAGAAATGGTATGCTTATGAGTCACAGTATACCATTCTCATAGGTCCAACTGGTAACAGTGCTCTGGACATACACTACCTGTGGTTTGTGGCTGTGCCCAATAGCACCCTACACCGTGAGGCTCATGCATTGTCTTCCTGAAAAATGGTGTCTGGCATGTTGTACACAGAAAGGGTATGAGTATCAGTCACAGTATACCATTCTCATAGGTCAAACAGTTGGCAGTGAATGGATAAGCATTACCTGTGGTTTGTGGCTGTGCCCAATAGTGCCTCACACCATGAGGCTCATGCATTGTCTTCCTGGAAAATGGTGTCTGGCATGTTGTACACAGAAAGGGTATGGTTATGAGTCACAGTATACCATTCTCATAGGTCAAACTGGTAACAGTGCTCTGGACATACACTACCTGTGGTTTGTGGCTGTGCCCCACACCATGACGCTCATGCATTGTCTTCCTGGAAAATGGTGTCTGGCATGTTGTACACAGAAATGGTATGCTTATGAGTCACAGTATACCATTCTCATAGGTCCAACTGGTAACAGTGTTCTGGACACACACTACCTGTGGATTGTGGCTGTGCCCAATAGTGCCTCACACCATGAGGCTCATGCATTGTCTTTCTGGAAAATGGTGTCAGGCACGTTGTACACAGAAAGGGTATGGTTATGAGTCACAGTATACCATTCTCATAGGTCCAACTGGTAACAGTGCTCTGGACATACACTACCTGTGGTTTGTGGCTGTGCCCCACACCATGACGCTCATGCATTGTCTTCCGGGAAAATGGTGTCTGGCATGTTGTACACAGAAAGGGTATGGGTATGAGTCACAGTATACCATTCTCATAGGTCAAACTGGTAACAGTGCTCTGGACATACACTACCTGTGGTTTGTGGCTGTGCCCCACACCATGAGGCTCATGCATTGTCTTTCTGGAAAATGGTGTCTGGCACGTTGTACACAGAAAGGGTATGGTTATGAGTCACAGTATACCATTCTCATAGGTCAAACTGGTAACAGTGCTCTGGACGCACACTACCTGTGGTATGTGGCTGTGCCCAATAGTGCCTCACACCATGAGGCTCATGCATTGTCTTTCTGGAAAATGGTGTCAGGCACGTTGTACACAGAAAGGGTATGGTTATGAGTCACAGTATACCATTCTCATAGGTCAAACTGGTAACAGTGCTCTGGACATACACTACCTGTGGTTTGTGGCTGTGCCCCACACCATGACGCTCATGCATTGTCTTCCTGGAAAATGGTGTCTGGCATGTTGTACACAGAAAGGGTATGGTTATGAGTCACAGTATACCATTCTCATAGGTCAAACTGGTAACAGTGCTCTGGACGCACACTACCTGTGGTATGTGGCTGTGCCCAATAGTGCCTCACACCATGAGGCTCATGCATTGTCTTTCTGGAAAATGGTGTCTGGCACATTGTACACAGAAAGGGTATGGTTATGAGTCACAGTATACCATTCTCATAGGTCAAACTGGTAACAGTGCTCTGGACATACACTACCTGTGGTTTGTGGCTGTGCCCCACACCATGACGCTCATGCATTGTCTTCCTGGAAAATGGTGTCTGGCATGTTGTACACAGAAAGGGTATGGTTATGAGTCACAGTATACCATTCTCATAGGTCCAACTGGTAACAGTGCTCTGGACATACACTACCTGTGGTTTGTGGCTGTGCCCCACACCATGACGCTCATGCATTGTCTTCCGGGAAAATGGTGTCTGGCATGTTGTACACAGAAAGGGTATGAGTCACAGTATACCATTCTCATAGGTCAAACTGGTAACAGTGCTCTGGACACACACTACCTGTGGATTGTGGCTGTGCCCAATAGTGCCTCACACCATGAGGCTCATGCATTGTCTTTCTGGAAAATGGTGTCAGGCACGATGTACACAGAAAGGGTATGGTTATGAGTCACAGTATACCATTCTCATAGGTCAAACTGGTAACAGTGCTCTGGACATACACTACCTGTGGTTTGTGGCTGTGCCCCACACCATGACGCTCATGCATTGTCTTCCTGGAAAATGGTGTCTGGTATGTTGTACACAGAATGGGTATGGTTATGAGTCACAGTATACCATTCTCATAGGTCCAACTGGTAACAGTGCTCTGGACATACACTACCTGTGGTTTGTGGCTGTGCCCCACACCATGACGCTCATGCATTGTCTTCCTGGAAAATGGTGTCTGGCATGTTGTACACAGAAAGGGTATGGTTATGAGTCACAGTATACCATTCTCATAGGTCCAACTGGTAACAGTGTTCTGGACACACACTACCTGTGGTATGTGGCTGTGCCCAATAGTGCCTCACACCACGAGGCTCATGCATTGTCTTTCTGGAAAATGGTGTCTGGCACGTTGTACACAGAAAGGGTATGGTTATGAGTCACAGTATACCATTCTCATAGGTCAAACTGGTAACAGTGCTCTGGACATACACTACCTGTGGTTTGTGGCTGTGCCCCACACCATGACGCTCATGCATTGTCTTCCTGGAAAATGGTGTCTGGCACGTTGTACACAGAAAGGGTATGGTTATGAGTCACAGTATACCATTCTCATAGGTCAAACTGGAAACAGTGCTCTGGACATACACTACCTGTGGTTTGTGGCTGTGCCCCACACCATGACGCTCATGCATTGTCTTCCTGGAAAATGGTGTCTGGCATGTTGTACACAGAAAGGGTATGGTTATGAGTCACAGTATACCATTCTCATAGGTCAAACTGGTAACAGTGCTCTGGACATGCACTAACTGTGGTTTGTGCTTGTGCCCAACAGTGCCCCGCACTACAAGGCCTCGAGTTGGGGCTGTATGTTAAGTGTGATATCAGCGATGCTGGTGTTGCTACTCTGTCGTACGTGAGTTGGCATTCCACTTGTGTCGGCAGGACCTGACGTCGGTGATCCAACGAGTGGGCTCGTTCTTGGGGAGGGAGGTGCCCGAGGAGCAGCTGCCGCGCATGCTGGACCACCTGAGCGTGGAGCGCATGCGCGCCAACCCCAACGCCAACTACCAGCCGCTGGTGGAGGTGCTGCGCCAGCAGGCGGGGCTGCGGCCCGCCGCCGCGCTGGGCAAGCACTTCATCCGCGCCGGCGTCCTGGGCGGCGGCCTCACCGGCTTCTCCGAGGACATGCAGCAGAAGATCGACGACTGGACCGAGCGCTGCCTGCAGGACTCCGACTACACCGGCCCCAGCTGAGGCGCCTGTACCGCTCTAATAAACACTCTCTCACTCAACTCCACACACTCTTGACTGGCTCTCTAAAGGCTAGTCTACACGACGACACCAGGTTGCAAAACTCGTTGCATGAAATGAATGGCGCGCAACTAGTTTCGTGTATGTCTGTAGACAGGGCGCCAATACCATAGACTTCAGTTTCGTTGTTTTGTCAGTGCCGTAGTCACCGTAAAATGAAAGTTTTGCTAGCTGTACGAGTTGTGGCGAATTTGTTGCTTGTCTGTGTGTAGTCTCTGCATAAGACTAAACATAAAAGGAATGAGAAAAGTGTTTGGTTTCGTGACTGGATTAAAAAAAAAAAAAAAAAAAAAAAAAAAAAAAAAAAAAAAAAAAAAAAAAAAAGACGTCAGCTCTGTTGCTCAGCGACCTTGCTGAAATAAATTGTAATTGAAAACCCTAGAAGTTATTTTAATCAACTTACAATGTCGCCAGAGCAGTTAACGTTACTTTTAAACAGAGTTAGTAATGCAATAAAGAAACAAGATACCGTTATGTGTGAAGCATAGTTACCAGAACTGAAATTACAAATTGCATTACGTTTCTTGTCAAGTAGATATTCGTCTCTGAGTACTTGTACCGTGTTCCGATATCCACAATTGCTATACTTCGTTTGTATAGGTATTTCAAATTGGATGTATTTTAGTCTGCAATTCACTAATCGTCAACCCATCAATATTTAACTTCACAAATAATTGCCAGAAGAGCACTAACAGGCCGTTATAATCGCACAAACACCTACTCAACGCATATATGTTCAAAAACCGAATAATTTCTCCCGTTCCCACCGTTATGTTGTATTTTGTTCTGTATTGGTCATAGCCTAACCTAAAAACACGCGCAATCAGTTTCGCCAAAGTTGGTACGTGCCGAAAATATTTAGTTTTGTCAACGAGTTGCGCGAAGGCCTGCTGCGCATGCGCATTGACCAGTAGCGCAGTCTCATGAAACGTAGTGTCGTCGTGTAAACTAGCGTTAAAATTCCAACAATTTATTTATTTTGTATTCTTCTGTGCCCGCTGTGTCACAGATGTTATTTAGAGACACAGTAAAAATTATTTATTCCAGAGACGCTGCTTGTAACCAAATTATTTATTGCGATAGACCCGTTCGGCGTGAGTGCCATTGGCAAGGTACGTTTACACTGGCATTTGTATCGGCACATATATGCGCAACTTTGGGTCGTGTAGCGCGATTTGTACGAGCTGTCAAGTAGCGACGTCATATCTACATCTACATCTACATGGGATACTCTGCAAATCACATTTAAGTGCGTGGTAGAGGGTTCATCGAACCAGCGTTATACTATTTTATCTCCCATTCCATTCTCGAATAGCGCGCGGGAAGAAAGAACACCTGAATCTCTCCGTTCAGGCTCTGATTTCTCGTATTTTATTCTGAATGTCATTTCTACCTATGTAAGTGGCAGTCAACAATATATTTTCGCATTCGGAGGAGAATGTTGGCGATTGGAGTTTCGTAAGTAGCCCACGCCGCAGCGATAAGCGCCATTGTTGTAATGGTTCCCATACCAGATCCTGTATCATTTCCGTAACGCTGTCTCCCCTGTATCGTGACAATACGAAACGCGCTACCCTTCTTTGAACTCTGTCGATGTCCTCCGTCAAACCCACCTGATAAGGATCCCACACTGGGCAGAATACTCCAAAAAAGGACGCACAAGCGTATTGTATGCAGTTTATTTTGTTGCTGTGTTGCATCTTTTAAGGGTTCTGCCAATAAAACGCAGTCTCTGGTTCGACTTTCCCACGACATTATCTACATGTTATTTCCAATTTAAGTCTGAAGTAATAGTAATGCCTAGGTATTTTGTGGAGTTTACAGCCTTCACTTTTGATTGATTTATCTTGTAAACAAAGTTTAACGAATTTCTTTTCGTATTCATGTGCATGATTTCACACTTCTCATTATTTAGAATTAATTGCCAATTTTTGACACCATAGTGATATATTATTCAGATCGCTCTGCAGTTGGTTTCGATCTTCAGATGATTTTACTAGACGGTAAATGACGGCGTCATCTGCAAACAACCTAAGAGAGCTGCTTAGATTTTCTCCCAATTCGTTTATGTAAATCGGGAACAACAGAGGACCAATAACACTACCCTGTGCAACGCCGGATATTACCTCTGTTTAAGTCGATGCCTTACCATCGATTACTACGAACTGTTTCCTCTCTGACAGGAAATCCCCTATCCAAACGCATATTTGGGGCGATATACCATAACCATACAATTTGATTAAAAGCCGTTTGTGAGGTACAGTGTCAAAAGCCTTCTGGAAATCAAGAAATATGGAATCGATTTGCGAACCCTTGTCGATAGCACCCATCACTTCGTGTGAATAAAGGGCTAGTTGTGTTTCGCATGAACGATATTTTCTAAATCCGTGGTGACCTTGGGTCAGATAGTGATACCTAAAATAGGTGATAAGGATCCCAACTGGGCAGCAATACTCCAAATGTTCCAACAATTTATTTATTTTGTATTCTTCTGTGCCCGCTGTATCACGGATGTTATTTAGAGACGCAGTACTAATTATTTATTCCAGAGACGCTGCTTGTAACCAAATTATTTATTGCAACAGGCCTGTTCGGCTTGAGTGCCACTGTCAAGTGCGTTTACACTGGCATTTGTATCGGCACGTGTATGTGCGACTTTGGGTCGTGTATCGCGACTTGTACGAGCTGACAAGTAGAGACTTTATACATGTATATATTTTCGCTTTGAAACGTATGTCGAGTTTTTGAAAGTTTGTTTCACTTCCCCGCACTTTACCATACTAAATTGACCAAACATTCATTATATTTAGCGTTATTGTTTCCTCAATTCCGATATCGTATTATGACTTTCTGCATCAAGAATGGTAACTCCAGGGTGGCTACTCAAACTCCAAAAAAGATAATAATAATAAAATAAATAGATAAAAATAAAATAAAACAAAATTCCCTAACAATTCGAGGTAAGTATTATAAATTTACAGGGGAATATATTCGTTTTTTTTCTCAGATGTTAATTGGTATACAGTCAACAGTAATGCAATTATTAAGTGATCAAGTTACAAAAAGAACTATACAAATTATTAATGTATGTTACATTCCCATTTCTGGAGAAAATCATGATGTCATTGATAAATATCACATTTATGCATCCAAGTTTTAGTCTTAAATAATTCCAAAGATTGTGGGATTTTTTATAAAATAAAAATATTAATGGATGACTACATACACAAACTGGAAATAGTAAAAAAAGTTTATTGTGATAAGAAAAAAGTGTTATTTCAAGCAGATACATGCAGGCTTGCACCAACTGCTTCAGATTTTCATGAAACTTTACTCATTACTCTTGTCATTACAAGAAGTGAAATTTCTCCCACATTTTTCAATATCTTTTTAGGGTGGGGGGCATTTTAAAAACACACACGCACACACACAAACATTATGCCTGAAGCTTGCCATGTCAATTGCCTTACTTTAGGAGGAAAAAATAACTTATTTTCAACATATCACTGTCCTACTTTTCCAGATACCAGAAAAATGATCTGTCTTTATGGAAAAAGTATGTAATAACTGTTCATCTTATGGGATTAAAAAATCTGCACAGTGATTCCTTAAATATTCAAAATAATTCCTGACCTAGTTATTATCTGGCTTTTTTTTCTTTACTGAGATTGAAACATGATGTGGGACGAAAGTTTTGAGAAAATTTGTGATTGGGAGTGGGGAGTTACAAATCTTAGAATTATTGGCTGATTTGACATGGAACACAGGTGGTTTATAATGAAGTGGTGAAAGGGAGTTAATTAAAGCTAATCAAAATAAAAACAAAATTATCAAACTGATAGAAATTTATTTAAAATTAGACTTATACAACATATGTAATACAATTTTCTGGCATAAAATCAAACACAACATGCATCTTCAATTACATACACAGCACATATATTCTTCATGTTTCATTTATGCCATTCACAACAATGTCTTGAAACATGCACAATGTCTATTTGGAAATTTGACACAGGTACAAAATTTACAATTTTTTGGTAATAATACTGTTTATGAAATAGATACACTATCTCAGTGCATCAGTTTTAGAGCCTTTATTTGTCCTTCAAGTGCCAATGCTTCATTGGTTGCAGTTTCTAAAATTTTCAAGCTTTTTCTTCCAGCACTTTGAGTTCCCAGTCTGGTTTCATTTTTAGAGGTAAATTCAAATAGGAATATACAACAAATATCCTACCACAACAAAAAAGTCCTTCTGTAACAAATTTTATAAATATTTATTAAATTGACATTTTATGTGGACCTCTGGTGCTACAGATATCATTATGCCCTTATTTTAGGTAGTTATTAATAACAAAATTATATATTAAATGTCGATAATTGTTTGTGTTGAAATTAAGTCTACAATTTGTTATGGAAGGATATTTAACATTTTGAGGCTAATTTTATGTCTTTAATGAAGATAGCAATTTTGTTCTTTTTATAACAGTATATTACTTTATATACAGAGTTGAAGTGAAGACATGATGGAAACACCTAGGAGGATTTTTTCACAGAAACACTAATGTTTGTGATAAAAATAATGATATGTCCTTCTGTAACAAAAGTTTTGATTTTCTGAATTTGTGGAACAAATCCCATTGAGAATAATTTTAAAAAGAAAATAAACTATGGTTTACGAAACTACATAGTTTTCTAAACAAAACAGCACAAAGCTTTATTAAGCCATTCCACACCAAGTGGTCTAATTTTAGTAAAAGTTCCCACCTGACCATAATCGATTTTGATAAAATTTGGTGTAAAAATTTGCACGTGTTCTCACACATTGGTAAAGTTTCAAGGTCACCAGTTCAGTACTTGTGGAGATATAGTTATTTCTTTGACACCATGCCACAGCTATCAACATTGTACCCGTGAACTTTTGGCAACTTTGAGATATTATATCTCTGACAATATTTGCTTGAAAGAAACAAAACTGCGCCATCGTGTACAGCTTTTGCGCTATCTTAATTAAAATGACAAAAAAGTATTTATGAGTAATTTTCTTATAGGTTAGATAATCTGAACCAAAGCTACTCGGTAAATAGGTGCATGAAAAAAATATGAAGTTTATCTTTTTACAGTATATCTGTATAAGTAATTGCAGAATAAACCTGAAACTCTGCACGTAATAACTTTCCAATACAAGGTATCTGAATGTAAAATTTCACCCTCCTATTGCTATTCTGTAGTTTACAAATTAAGGGCAAAATTGACGATTTTTGTAAAAACAAAAAAATGACTATTTTCAGGCCACTGTTAGAACAAAGAGTCGCCTGCAAACTCTTAAACCATTTCCATTAGAAGCACCATTTTATGAACCACCTAAAAATCTGAATTTGGTTTTTGCAATGCGAGCATATGAAGTCATTAAAAAACATGACAAAGTGGAGGTGCATTGAAAAAATGTCCATGTTCAGCTGATACTCAAATCAACCATCTATTTTCTACAATTGTTCAGTGGTCTCTGGGAAAGGTAATATCGTAAGTCCTGATGACTAGGAAATCAGCTAGAGTGAGAAACACTAGAAACAGTAAAAGAAAGGTGTGTATTTTTGTCATGACTTGATATATTTCAGCCTACTTCTGTGCTACAATAATTTCAGAATAAAAGTAGTTACAAATATCAAAACTTAACTATGTATAGTCAATGCAATGAACGTCACGGTAGTAAAATTGTTCTCTATTAGCTGCAACTTCTATATAGAAGTATAAACTGCCTTAAAGCAAAGATTTTTTTGTTCGCATAGTTGAGGGTTATGTGAAACATCAGAGTCAAATACTGATAAAAATTCTATAAATGTGTTGCTATGGTCCAAGGAATAAGCAGATTCTTATGCTTATAAATCTTTTTCGATTCTGCACTGAGCACATTGATGGCATTACATTTGCTTTCATCAGTAAAGATAAAATTGAAGAAAATAGAGTGTTACAAGAAAGATTTAAACATGTGTATACTCTAGCAGGAACTAGAGAAAGTCATCACTTTTTGGCGATTAATGAAACAACAGTTCAGGTCAGGATAGTATCAAATGATGCAGTGTCTTTTCTAGCCAAAATTAGTGACAGTAGAGAATGAGATATATTAATGTCAAACCTCCACCGAGAACAAATTGCTGCATACATCGACAGGAAACAATGGTGAATTGGAAATATATGTGAGACTTCCAGTGAGCAGAGGTTGCTTTAATACATTTTATGCGCTCACATGGTCCAATAAATTTATATTACTGGCCATTAAAAAGTGACAATTGCTGGATTCCATAACAGCGCAATATTGTAGTTATTCCAGCGCCATCAGTGATATTGCCAGCCAGCCAGTATAGTTTTCCTCATGACATTCCACAGCAAATTGAGACATGTAAAAAATTAACATAGTTTAAACATAAGATTAGGACACTAAAAATAGACTTCTTCTAGCTTTGGCCTCTGAGACTTTGATGTATCATCAGGCTATCGATCCTGTGTAAAGAAACTCTTACTAGGCTTGGGATCCTGTGGTAAGGAAGCTCACCAGTGGCTGCTGTTACACAGCTATCAGGCGTGGCCCATATGACAATGGGGCTGCTTGTTTTCTCACTTCAATAGAAACCAATAGTGGTTACTCCGCCATGGACTATAGCAACACAGTTATTCAATTTTTGTCAGTATGGTACACTAATGTTCCACATAACCCACAACTATGCGAATAAAATATTCTGTGCTTTTAGGCAATTTATACATCTTTATATAAGTTGCAGATAATAGGGAACAATTTTACTACTGTGACTATACATAGTTAAGTTTTGAAATTTGTAAGTATTTTTATTCTAAAATTATTATAGCACAGAAATAGGCTGATATATGTCGAGTTATGACAAAAATACACACTTTTTTTACTGTTTCCTAGCCATCAGGACTTTTGATATTACGTTCACTAGTGACCGTTATACAATTGTATAACATAACAACAGATGGTTGATTTGAGTACCAGTTGAACATGAGCAATTTCTCAATGCATCTCCACTTTGACATGGTTTTTAGGACCTTATATGCTCGCATTGCGAAACCAAATTCAATTTTTATGTGGTTCAAAAATGATATTGCTAATGGAAATAGTTTAAGAGTTTGCCAACGAGTCTTTTTTGAAAATACTCATTTTGTGGTTTTTACAAAAATCGTCAGCTTTGCCCTCTACTTTTAAACCACTGAAAAGCATTAGGAGGGTGAAATTTTACATTCCAATACCTTGTATTGGTAAGTTATTACGTGCAAAGTTTCAAGTTTATCCTGCAATTACGTAACGAGATACAAAAGGGTAAACTTCATGTTTTTTTCAAGCACCTAGTTTTTTGGTTCACTTAGCCTATGTTAAAATTGCTCAAGAATTACTTTTTTTGTTATTTTAATTAAGAGAGTGCAGAAAGCTGTGAAAGATAGCACAGTTTTGTTTCTTTCAAGCAAATATCGCCGGAGATATTACAACTCAAAGTTGCCGAAAGTTCACGGGTACAATGTTGATAGCAGTCGCATGGTGTCAAAGAAATAACTATATCCCAACAAGTGCTGAACTGGTCACTGTGAAACTTCACCATTGTTTATTGAGAACATGTGCAAATTTTCACACCAAATTTTATCTAAATCCATTATGGTCAAGTGGGAATTATGGACCACTAGGCCTGGAATGACCCTATTGTACTTTTAGTACCTGAGGCATTCAATATCACGACCTGACCCATAACGTATATCTTTTTATAGCTCACGTGCATATATTACAATGATGTGCACGACACCTTTTAAACCGTTTTATTACGCCAAAAAGTAATTTCGTAAATTTTGTTCATGACCTGAAGATTGTGAACAGGGATTTGCGTCGTGGAACTGTGTGAAATACGGCAACATGCCATTAACTAGTTCCTAGACATTTTTATTACGATATTGGTCGATTAGACAATACTTTCACTGTCGTAAACAAAGAAAAGACTCTAAACTCTGAATCGCCCAGTATCTAAAGAACAAGGGTACCTCATTTGTATCGAGTAATAAATCTATGAGTTCTGGCATCAGAAATATCTTCACTTCTGTACGCACTTTAGAGTAGAAAGGTCTTTGTATATTGGTATAATTTTAATTGCGGCAATGTCTACGTAGAGTGCTGAAGTTGACAACAAACGTTGAATGCTATTTGTTAAACCAGTCGCATGGAAGGAATAAACTTCTATACTGACCATGACATTAATAATACTGTTCCAGTTGTATGGTTGAGAGGTTCTTGTATTTAGCATTTGTTTGGACAGTAATTTAACATCACGTCGTCAACAATAAGGCGCCACTGATGATGCCGTTCAGTAAAATGTTCTATATAGGAAATAACAAGTTTAAAGGAAGAAATCTTTGAAACGTCGTTGTTGTATTTAAAAAAAAAAAAAAAAAAAAAAAAAAAAAAAAAAAAAAAAATACAGAAATAAAGAACTGAATTAAGCTACAGCATATCGATATTGTTTTACTACCTCATTGCGTATATTCGGTAATAGACCTATTATACTGATTGGTATTGGATGATTTCAAGCATTTTTCTTCTTCTTCTTTACAATTTTACACTACTTGAAATTTCGGACCCAACTCATGACTTTGAACCTGATATTCTTTCATTAATGCTGTACACAATGAACTTTTAATATCAGAGTTCAATATTTCCGAGAACGTAAGCGTGGTTAACTAACCGCAGTTTTAGGGGAGGTAGGGATACATTAGTACCAAGTGTGGGCACACAGCCCCTTGCAAGAACCGCAAGAGGTTCCAAGATCTTGTTGGTTAAAGCTTGTCCATTCACGATTAAAATTTCATGAAGGGGTGTTCTAGTGTTTGCCGTAAACCCTCCACCCCCCTCCCCACATCAGAAATCCTCCTCAATACCATTCTCTTTCCCAAATGTCTGGGCCCCAAGATAGTATTCCGCGTTCCCACCAGACGTGAATACACTGAGAATCACTTCCAGAAGAAACTGGGATTTACCTGTGGAGATAACAATATTCGTCCATCCTGGTGGCATGTTGGCAATTCCACTCTACGTGTTCCCACCTGTGAAGTTGCGTCGGGGGTATACATACAGCAGGTCACTGACAATATAGTTATTTCTGGTAAAGCTGTCTGTACGCTAAAACTACCTGGCAGATTAAAATTGTGTGCCGGAACCGGGACTCGAATCTGGGACCTTTGCCTTTCGCGGGCAAGCGCTCAACCACTGAGCTATCCCGACACGACTCACGGTGCGGGCGGCCCCACAACTTCATTTCTGTCAGTACCTCGCCTCCTACTTTCCAAACTTCACAGAAGCTCCCCTGCGAAACATGCAAGACTAGCACTTCTGGAAGCCACAGCCTAAGGGATGTTTCCAGTTCTGTGAAGTTTGGAAAGTAGGAGGCGAGGTCCTGGCAGAAATGAAGTTGTGGGGCGGCACCGTGAGTCGTGTCGGGATAGCTCAGTGGTTGAGCGCTTGCCCGCGAAAGGCAAAGGTGCCAGGTTCGAGTCCCGGTTCCGCCACACAATTGTAATCTGCCAGGAAGTTTCAGTGTACAGACAGCTTTACCAGAAATAACGTCGTTACCACCGTACTAGGTACTTTATGGCAACTGGCTTCTCACCTCCCACCATCCATTGATGTAGTGGTCTCGAAGAAAACAGTGTACAAACAGAATGAAACTTTCACTCTGCAGCGGAGTGTGCTCTGATATGATACTTTCTAGCAGATTAAAATTGTGTGCCGGAACTGGGACTCGAACCTGGGACCTTTGCCATTCGCGGGCAAGCGCACTACCGACTGTGCTATCCCGACACGACTCACGATGCCGCCTCACAACTTTACTTCCGCCAGTACCTCGCCTCCTACTTTCCAAACTTCACAGAAGCTCTCCTGCGAACCATGCAAGACTAGCACTCCTGGAAGAAAGGATATGGTGGAGACATGGCTTAGCCACAGCGTAAGGGATGTTTCCAGAATGAAACTTTCACTCTGCAGCGGAGTGTGCGCTGATATGAAACTTCCTGGCAGATTAAAACTGTGTGCCGGAACCGGGGCTCGAAACTGGGACATTTACCTTTCGCGTACACTCGGCTGCAGAGTGAAAGTTTCATTCTGGAAACATCCCTTAGGCGGTGGCTAAGCCATGTCTCCACCATATCCTTTCTTCCAGGAGTGCTAGTCTTGCATGGTTCGCAGGGGAGCTTCTGTGAAGTTTGGAAAGTAGGAGGCGAGGCACTGGCGGAAGTAAAGTTGTGAGGCGGCACCGTGAGTCTTGTCGGGATAGCTCAGTGGTAGAGCGCTTGCCCGCGAAAGGCAATTTTATTCTGCCAGGAAGTATCTTATCAGAGCACACTCCGTTGCAGAGTGAAAGTTTCACTCTGTTTGTACACTGTTTTCTTCGAGACCACTACATCAACGGATGGTGGGAGGTGAGAAGCCAGTTGCCATAAAGTACCTAGTACGGTGGTAACGACGTATCCTTCCGACCAAATAACGACCCTGTATTCCTGATACCACACATGCTGCGGTCACAGAGTCACCAAATGTATTCAGCGTTGCTTCCTTGATACATTTATACTACCAACAGGAAGAATACCAGACAATATATACCTATAGTCACCTAGCAGCGTCCACAGTTTGTCTCAAAGACTCTTAAATGTTCAAATGTTTGTAAATCTATCGGACCAAACTGCGTGGTCATGAGTCCGTAGCTTACAAACTACTTAAACCTAGGTAAACTAGCCTACGGACAAACACACACACCCATGCCCCAGGGAGGACTCAAACCTCCACAGCGAGCAACCGCGCGCTCCGCAGCGAGACGCTTTAGACCGCTCGGCTACTCCACCGCGGCAAAATACACTCTCAAATGGTTAGGAGTGCGTAGTACACAACACCTTGTTCGAGCCAACAGATGAATTACGTCACACTGTCCATGTCCTTTATTAGGGCTAAGGCATAAAGTTTCTGTTAAGCTGGTATAAAGGCATCATAGTGATTCACCAATAATATTACGGTCTCTGTTGCGGCGGTACGACCGCTTCTTGCATGGGACTAAATACTAAATTTTTTAATGTGCCGTATCAGACTTCAGGATCCGAAAGTCGTCCGCTCGTCAACAAGAAAAAAAAAATCCAATTAATATAATCTTCCTGTATTGTGAAATTTCAACAACAGATCCTTGCGCAGATAGAAGAAGCATATGATTCTAGGTTTGCACTTTGTTAAAGTGTCACTTTTAAATAAATGTTGTAAAGTTCCGTTAAAGATCGAACTGTCAATCAGAAGTTCGTAATTGTTCTGGTTGCTATAGACACAGATATTACAAGTCCTGTTCACTGGTGACCGATTGCAATGTAAGATAGATTTATTAAAACACTACAAATTGATAAAAGTCCTCTTGCTTTATCTGTCAAACAAAATAGCTTTCCGTAAATGTCTCCTTTCAAATGGTAAAATAGTTTGAAAGTAAATAATTCTTCAGAACCTATAAATGAATATATTTCTTGTAAAATTTCTGTTGTTGTTATGGTCTTCAGTCCGGAGACTGGTTTGATGCAGCTCTCCACCCTACCCTATCCTGAGCAAGCCTTTTCATCTCCCCATAAGAACGGCAACCCACATCCACTTGAATCTGCTTACTATACGCGTCTCTTGGTCTCCCTCTGCGATTTTTACCCCACACACTTCCCTCCAATGCTAAATTTACGATTCCTCGATGTCTAAGAATGTGTCCTACCAAGCGATCCCTTCTTTTAGTCAGGGTATGCCAAAAATTCCTTTTCTCGCCAATTTTGTTCAGTACCTCTTCATTAGTTATGTGATCTACCCACTTAATGTTCAGCATTCTTCTGTAGCACCACATTTCAAAAGCCTCAATTCTCTTCCTGTCCGCACTGCTTATCGTCCATGTTTCACTCCCGTACAAGGCAACACTCCACACAAATGCCTTCAGAAAAGACTTCCTTACCCTTAAATTAATATTCGATGTTAGCAAATTTCTCTTTTTCAAAAATGCTTTTCTTCCCATTGCCATTCTGCATTTTATATCCTCTGTACTGCGACCATCGCATGTTATTTTACTACCCAAGTAACAAAACTCATCTACCACCTTCATTGTTTCGTTACCTAATCTAATTCCTTCAGCATCGCCTGATTTTCTAAGACCGCATTCTATTATTTTTGTTTTGCTCTTGTTAATGTTCATTTTATACGCTCTCTTCAACACACTGTCCATTCCATTCAACTGCTCTTCCAGGTCGTTTGCTGTCTCTGACAGAATTACAATATCATCAGCAAAACGCAATGTTTTTATTTCTTCCCCCTGAACTTTAATCCCTATTCCAAAATTTTCCTTGCTTTCCTTCACCGCCTGCTCGATGTACAAATTGAATAACATAGGAGAAAGGCTACAACCCTGTCTTACTCCCTTCCCAACTGATGCTTCCCTTTCATGACCTTAGAGTCTAATAACTGCGGTCTGGCTTTTGTACAAGTTGTAAATAATTCTCCTTTCCCTGTATTTTACCCCTACTGACTTCAGAATTTGAAAGAGTGTCGTCCAGTCAACATTGTCAAATGCTTTCTCCAAATCTACAAAAGCTAAAAATGTAGGTTTGCCTTTCCTTAATCTATCTTCTAAGATAAGACGTAAGGTAAGTATTGCCTTCCGGTTTCCTACGTTCCTCCTGAATCCAAACTGATCTTCCCCGAGGTCTGTTTCTACCAGCTTGTCCATTCTCCTGTAGATAATTCGTGTTAAAATTTTGCAACCATGACTTATCAAACTGATGGTTCTGCAATTTTCACACCTGTATGTGTCTGATTTCTTTGGAATGGGGATTATTACATTTTTCTTAAAGTCTGAGGGTATTTCGCCTGTCTCATACATCCTACACACCAGTTCAATAAGTTTTGTCATGGCTGGCTCTCCCAGAGACTTTAGTAGCTCTGAGGGTATGTCATCTACTCCTGGGGCCTTGTTCCTACCTAGGTCTTTCAGGGCTCTGTCAAATTCATCTCTCAGTATACTATCTCCTATTTCATCTTAATCTACTTCCTCTTCCCTTCCTACAACATCGTCTCTAAGTTCATTTCCTTTGTAGAGCTGCTCTATATACTCTTTCCACCTTTCAGCTTTCCCTTCTTTGCTGAGAACTGGTTTCCCATCTGAGTTCTTGATATTCGTAGAATTACTTTTCTTGTCCCCAAATGTCTCTCTTATTTTGCTGTAGGCGGTATCTATTTTCCCCCTTCTTATACATTCTTCTACAGATTTGCATTTGGCTTCTAGCCACTCCTGCTTAGCCATTTTGCATTTCCTGTCAATCTCATTTTTTAGTCGTCTGTACTCCATTTTGCCTGTTTCATTTACTGCATTTTTATATTTTCTCCTTTCATCTATTAAATTTAGTATTTCCTGTGTTATCCAAGGATTTTTTGTAGGTCTTGCCTTTCTACCTATTTTGTCCTCTGCTGCCATCACTATTTCATCTCTCAATGCTACCCATTCCTCTTCTACTGTTTTATTGTCCCCTGTTTCTGTCAATTGTTGCTTAAAGCTCCCTCTCTGAAATTCACCCGAACTTCACGTTTCTTCAATTTATCTAGGTCCCATTTCCTTATTTTCCTACCTTTCTGCAGTTTTTTCAGTTTCAGCCTACAGTTCATGACTAACTAGTTATGGTCAGAGTCTATATCTGCCCCTGGGTATGTCTTGCAGTTTATAACCTGGTTCCGGAATCTATGTTTTACCATTATAAAATCTATCTGATACCTTCCGGTGTCTCCTGGTCTCTTCCAAGTATACAACCTTCTTTTGTGATTCTTAAACCACGTGTTTGTTACAATTAAATCATGTTCCGTGCAAAATTCTACCAGGCGACTTCCTCTTTCATTCCTTCTGCCCAGTCCATATTCGCCTACTATTTTTCCTTCTCTTCCTTTTCCTACTACCAAATTCCAGTCTCCCATCACAAATTAAGTTTTCCTCTCCCTTAACTGTCTGAATAATTTCCTTTAGCTCCGCATATATTTCTTCGATCTCCTCATCATCGGCAGAGCTAGTTGGCATATATACCCGTACTACTGTTGTCGGTGTTGGCTTCGTATCTATCTTGACAATGATAATGCGATCACTGTGCTGCTTATAGTAGTTTACCCGCATTCCTATTTTCTTATTCATTATCAGTCCTACTCCTGTGATACCCCAACTGCTTTTGTACTTATAATCCTGTACTCACCTGACCAGAAATCCTGTTCATCCTGCCACCGAACTTCACTAATCCCCACTATATCTAACTTCAACCTATCCATTTCCCTTTTTAAATTTTCTAATTTTCGTACTCGATTAAGGGATCTAACATTCCACGCTCCGATCCGTAGAATGCCAGTATTGTCTTTCCTGATGATAACATCCTCCTGAGTAGTCCCCGCCCGGAGATCCGAATGGGGGACTATTTTACCTCCGGAATATTTTACCCGAGAGGATGCCATCATCATGTTTTCATACAGTAGAGCTGCATGTCCTCGGGAAAAGTAACGGCTGTAGTTTCCTCTTGCTTTCAGCCGTTCGCAGTAACCGTGTGGCAAAGCCACATTAGCTGATGTTACAAGGCCAGCTCAGTCAATCATCCACACTGTTGCCCCTGTAACTACTGAAAAGGCTGCTGCCCCTCTTCAGGAACCACACGTTTGTCTGGCCTCTCCACAGATACCCCTCCGCTGTGGTTGCACCTACGGTACGGCTATCTGCATCATTGAGGCACACAAGCCACCCCACCTCGGCAATGTCTGTGGTTCATGGGGGTGGCTGTCTTGCAGAACTGTGTACAATTCCGTATGTGAGTGACACAGAGCCTAAAATTTCTATAAATATAAAAATAATTACCGTTGACACTTGGTTAACTTTCGAGACACAATGATATTTATTGCTCTCACAATACAGATCATGACTCAAAGACAGTTACACAGAGACTGATTTTATGGTCTTTTTGATTTTCCACGAAAGTTTCTATAATGATGTCAATATTTGCGACGATAACCGCAGAGACCAGCATCTTCTTGCCTCTTGGCCGTCGACGGGCGACTTGAAGTGTCCAGATGTTTATTCCTTGAGCTCGGCGTCGAAGATGTAGCTCTCGTAGGTTTAATCGCCGTCGCAGCACATGAAACACAAGAAACATACAAAACTCTTAAGAATCACGTAACATAAAACATTTACATAAAAATCATTTAAAAACCTAAAATATAAACATAATATTCTGCGAATCTGAGCTTACATAAAATAGTAGTGGAGACTATAATCCGTCCCACTACACTGTTCAATAAAGAATGATTTTTTTTGACAACATACCTTTAAAAGAAATGATAGTGCAGCTCCAGTTGAATTTATTGGTGCTTTATTTAAGCCCACACTACCGGTTTCGGCCTCTGTTAGGCAATTTTCAAGTGTGAGAAACCTGCATATAATGTGTAGCAATAAGTTTACAAAAATTACATGGTACAAGATAGAATGTTATATATGTAAAAAGGTACTGTACAGAAGCAGAAGTAAACTTACGTTATGCCGTAGAGAAAGCAACGTCAAGTAATTAAAACAATAGAATTCAGAGAATTTAAAGGTTTTGGTGTACAATGGCGACACAAGAAAAATGGGCGGGTCATATTTAACATTCCAAATCATTATAATCGGCATGTTCTGATATAAACATTACATCATTGCAAGCATAAAATTCTAAACATTAGTTGATAAAATGTAACGGTCAATAGTAAACTATTATAAATGGCAGGCTAAAAACGGAACATGTAGCGCCCAATAAGGCTATGTGAAAAGTGGGCGTGCATTATATGCAGGTCTGTCACACTTGAAAATGGCCTAACATAGAGGCCGAAACCGGTAGTGTGGGCTTACATAAAGCACCAATAAATGCAACTGGAGCTGGAATTTCATTTCATTTCATTGAACCACAGTTTCGGCAACAGCAAGCATCCAGATATGGAAAAACTATTAACATACCTTTACTCATAATTTTTATAGTCCTTCTCAAAATAGTATCCGATGATTGTGATGCGCTTGTCCCAGCGTTTTTGCCAGTCTTCAAATACATGCTGGAAACCATTTTTGAGAGGTGCTTCAAAATGGCCTCCGTAGCCTTTGTCACTGCTTCGGATGCTGGATAATGTCTCCCACAAAGGCGTTTTTTAAAGTTAGGGAGTAGAAAAAAAAGTCACATGGCGCTAAATCTGGACTGTAGGGAGGGTGTGGGATGATCTTCACGTTGATTTTTGCGTGATATTCAGCAGCAACATCAGCAATATGCGGCCACGCATTATCATGGTGCAGCATCCAGCCTGCTTCACGGAAATGTCTTCTGCACCTGATGTGGACTTGCAATATTTTAGGACATTTCTGTAGTTACTGAACCTGTGCGGGTACGACATGCTGGTAAATCATTACATGAATAGCAAAGAATGAAATGACCATAACTTTCCCAACAGAAGCAACCACGTTTGCTTTTTGGGGGGGTTGGTGATGACGGAGATTTCCACACTCAGCTTTGCTGTTCGCTCTCAGGATCAAAATAAAGTAGCCAAGTTTCATCAGCATTGATTAAATTTGAAAGAAACTCCGGATCTTTCTCTAAAATTAACTTAAACTGTATGCAAACCTGCACCAAATGTTCCTTTGTTCGGAAATCGAGTCTTGGAACCCACGCGCACGTCTCATGTGCAAAGTTTCTGTCACCCACATGTGGGTGGCAGTCAATGAAATGTTCAGTATTTCAGAAAGTGTTGTTACGGTAATTCGTCGATCTTCTTTCACACAGCAGCAGAGTTGACGTTTTCTGGAGCACCGGGTCCGCCTTCATATACGAGACGTGCAACTCGCACAAGGAAGTCGTCATCTGCAGCGCCACTTGCGGTAGACCGTCCAACTACAGAGAAGCGTTCAAACGGTACGCATCTGTTGAGTCGTCTGCTTCACGCGTCTTCTTCGTTTGTTGTCAACTTACAGCAAATCAATCGCCCCGTTAACATCACTTTTCGAAACTGTATGATATGTTGTGATTAAAACATTTGTGTTATAGACTTCCACTCTGAAACTGTATTTAATTGTTTTCGTGCAGTTCATGCGTAACTACGTCGCTCACATGTGTTAACGTCCTCGCTATAAAAATGCGATATATAATTCCAGCCCCTGCGGTTTGAGGCGCCTATGTGTATGATGAACAAGCTCAGCTGTCTATACATAGAACTTTCATTAAGCTTCAAATAATGCTCACCAAAAGCAAATATTTCATCTTTTAACTACAGCATGTTTCAGGAAAATTAGCAAATATTTTAGAAGATTGCAGTTACAATTTTATATACAGTGTGTCCAAGTTTTATTGGGTACAGAGATACAGCTCTTGGTATGTGCAACAAACTGATTTGGATATTTTGACTGATTCTTTCGTCGGTTCTTGGGAGATCACCATATTGACTTTTATTTAAATAACCGGTTTCGACGTAGTTTAAAGTCTGGATATGTCCTAGTAAGCCGAAAACCAGATAACTAAGTGGAAATGAACGTGTAGAACATACACAAAATTCTACTTTTAAGTAAGTGTGATGTTGTACTACCTAGAACCGACGGATATATCAGTGAAAAATTCTTGATTTACATTTGCTCTACGTTTGTTTGGATTCCATATTAACAGCTATATCTATGTATTCAATAGAAATTGTACACAGGTTATATTAAATTTTTTAATGCAATTCCTCTATAGTATCACCTCCAAAAATACTTACGACTGAGTCAAAAAACTACGTTCCTCTGAGCAGGAGACAAGTACACATTCTCAAATTCCCGACTTGGCTTCGTTTGTCAGCTAGGTTCCGCATTCGGTCGTCTGCGCATGCGCGAAGCAATTTCATGTTGTTGTTGTTATGGTCTTCAGTCCGGAGACTGGTTTGATGCAGCTCTCCATACTACTCTATCCTGAGCAAGCCTTTTCATCTCCTCATAAGAACGGCAACCCACATCTATTTGAATCTGCTTACTATACGCGTATCTTGGTCTCCCTCTGCGATTTTTACCCCACACACTCCCCTCCAATGCTAAATTTACGATTCCCCGATGTCTAAGAATGTGTCCTACCAAGCGATCCCTTCTTTTAGTCAGGGTATGCCAAAAATTCATTTTCTCACCAATTCGGTTCAGTACCTCTTCATTAGTTATGCGATCTACCCACCTAATCTTCAGCATTCTTCTGTAGCACCACATTTCAAAAGCCTCTATTCTCTTCCTGTCCGCACTGCTTATCGTCCATGTTTCACTCCCGTACAAGGCAACACTCCACACAAATGCCTTCAGAAAAGACTTCCTTACACTTAAATTAATATTCGATGTTAGCAAATTTCTCTTTTTCAAAAATGCTTTTCTTCCCATTGCCATTCTGCATTTTGTATCCTCTGTACTACGACCATCGCATGTTATTTTACTACCCAAGTAACAAAACTCATCTACCACCTTCATTGTTTCGTTACCTAATCTAATTCCTTCAGCATCGCCTGATTTTCTAAGACCGCATTCTATTATTTTTGTTTTGCTCTTGTTAATGTTCATTTTATACGCTCTCTTCAACACACTGTCCATTCCATTCAACTGCTCTTCCAGGTCCTTTGCTGTCTCTGATAGAATTACAATGTCATCAGCAAAACGCAATGTTTTTATTTCTTCCCCCTGAACTTTAATCCCTATTCCAAATTTTTCCTTGCTTTCCTTCACCGCTTGCTCGATGTACAAATTGAATAACATCGGAGAAAGGCTACAATCCTGTCTTACTCCCTTCCCAACTGATGCTTTCCTTTCATGCCCTTCGAGTCTAATAACTGCGGTCTGGCGTTTGTACAAGTTGTAAATAATTCTCCTTTCCCTGTATTTCACCCCTGCTGACTTCAGAATTTGAAAGAGTGTATTCCAGTCAACATTGTCAAAAGCTTTCTCCAAATCTACAAAAGCTAAAAATGTAGGTTTGCCTTTCCTTAATCTATCTTCTAAGATAAGACGTAAAGTGAGTATTGCCTCCCGGGTTCCTACGTTCCTCCTGAATCCAAACTGATCTTCCCCGAGGTCAGCTTCTACCAGCTTTTCCATTCTCCTGTAGATAATTCGTGTTAAAATTTTGCAACCATGACTTATCAAACTGATGGTTCTGTAATTTTCACACCTGTCTGCGCCTGATTTCTTTGGAATGGGGATTATTACATTTTTCTTAAAGTCTGAGGGTATTTCGCCTGTCTCATACATCCTACACACCAGTTCAAATAGTCTTGTCATGGCTGGCTTTCCCAGAGACTTTAATAGCTCTGCGGGTATGTCATCTACTCCTGGGGCCTTGTTCCGACCTACAACATCGTCTCTAAGTTCATTTCCTTTGTAGAGCTGCTCTATGTACTCTTTCCACCTTTCAGCTTTCCCTTCTTTGCTGAGAACTGGTTTCCCATCCGAGTTCTTGATATTCGTAGAGCTGCCCTTCCTGTCCCCAAACGTCTCCTTTATTTTCCTGTAGGCGGTATCTACTTTTCCCCTTCTTATACATTCTTCTACAGATTTGCATTTGGCTTCTAGCCACTCCTGCTTAGCCATTTTGCACTTCCTGTCAATCTCATTTTTTAGTCGCCTAAATCTCCCTCTGAAATTCTCCAGAACTTCACTTTCCTTCAATTTATCTAAGTCCCATCTCCTTATTTTCCTACCTTTTTGTAGTTTCTTCAGTTTCAGCCTACAGTTCATAACCAACAAATTATGGTCAGAGTTTATATCTGCCCCTGGGTATGTCTTGCAGTTTAGGACCTGGTTCCGGAATCTATGTCTTACCATTATAAAATCTATCTGATACCTTCCTGTGTCTCCTGGTCTCTTCCACGTATACAACCTTCTTTTGTGATTCTTAAACCACGTGTTTGTTACGATTAAATCATGTTCCGTGCAAAATTCTACCAGGCGACTTCCTCTTTCATTCCTCCTGCCCAGTCCATATTCGCCTACTATTTTTCCTTCTCTTCCTTTTCCTACTACCGAATTCCAGTCTCCCATAACAATTAAGTTTTCCTCTCCCTTAACTGTCTGAATAATTTCCTCTAGCTCCTCATATATTTCTTCGATCTCCTCATCATCGGCAGAGCTAGTTGGCATATAAACCTGTACTACTGTTGTCGGTGTTGACTTCGTATCTATCTTGACAATGATAACGCGATCACTGTGCTGCTTATAGTAGTTTACCCGCATTCCTATTTTCTTATTCATTATCAGTCCTACTCCTGTGATACCCCAACTGATTTTGTATTTATAATCCTGTACTCACCTGACCAGAAATCCTGTTCATCCTGCCACCGAACTTCACTAATCCCCACTATATCTAACTTCAACCTATCCATTTCCCTTTTTAAATTTTCTAATTTTCCTACCCGATTAAGGGATCTAACATTCCACGCTCCGATCCGTAGAATGCCAGTATTATCTTTCCTGATGACAACATCCTCCTGAGTAGTCCCCGCCCGGAGATCCGAATGGGGGACTATTTTACCTCCGGAATATTTTACCCGAGAGGATGCCATCATCATATGTTCAGACAGTAGAGCTGCATGTCCTCGGGAAAAGTAGCGGCTGTAGTTTCCCCTTGCTTTCAGCCGTTCGCAGTAGCTGTGTGGCAAAGCCACATTAGTTGATGTTACAAGGCCAGCTCAGTCAATCATCCAGACTATTGCCCCTGTAACTACTGAAAAGGCTGCTGCCCCTCTTCAGGATCCACACGTTTGTCTGGCCTCTCCACAGATACCCCTCCGCTGTGGTTGCACCTACGGTACGGCTATCTGCATCGTTGAGGCACGCAAGCCACCCCACCTCGGCAATGTCTGTGGTTCATGGGGGTGGAGCAATTTCATACGCATGAGAATAGGATACACCCTATTCCGTCTACTAGCGATCGTATGCGTGCATCGCGTGCATCTTGTGCAAGTGGACGCGTCTATACCGTACGCGGACGGCGTGACCCAAAATGTTCAAATGTTTGTAAGTCTTATGGGACTTAACTGCGGGGTCATCAGTCCCTAAACTTACAAACTACTTATGAACTAGCTAACACTAAGGACGACACAAATATCCTTGCCCGAGGGGGGGGGGGGATGCGAACCGCCGACGTAGTGGCCGTGCAGACCGTGACTGGCGCGCCGCAGTCCCCTCGGCCACCGCGACCGGCACGGCGTGACCGGTGCATGATGGGTAATCTCGTAAGCTCCCGTGTAGAAAGGGCTTAAGAAATTTACTGTCTCCCCTCTTTAAACCAACTTCGAGCTGTACTGTAGGGAAGAACAGGCTCTCCATATGCTTCCTGTAACATTGTATAGGCCTCAGGTGAACATTTCTTGAGACGAAAGCGGAATTTCAAAGTCGGGTAGGTGTATTGTTCGTCGCTTGTTACCTCTATTGCAGCGGTAGGAGATACTGATCATTTCCAAACTTGCCAGCCTCTCACAGGCGGGAACCAGGAGTCCCAACAATGAAGCTACTACGCTTGATTGTTTCACATTAAATTTTAGCGCGGGAAATTATGACTGTAAAAATTTTGATCATTCTTTATTCAACAGCCCTCGTATGAACATGTTCAGGCAAAATTACAGGACAGAGCACATAAATATAACTAAAAAGTTCACATGTACATACGGTCAATTTACTTTTTTCGTAACGAATACACGTTTGATCTTATTTGTTCATTGGTGTCTTTTTGTTTACAAATTTTAGGCTTAGCTCTACAGTAGGCTTTCCTAAACTGAGTTCTACATTACACTGCCGTTCTGTGGGACCTGAATAAATGATCCGTGGAACGGCTATTAATATCGCAGTGTTTTGTCTTTTTGACAGTACTACTTTATCATTAATTTTTAGTCATTACTTTAAATTGTGGTAATTACTGAATAAAACAAGTTTATCCCTTTTTTTAATTTTATTAACTTTGAAAATAACCACATTACCGGATTGTGGTAGACGAAAAGTTTGGGAAATTCCGTCCTATAGGTATGAGGGCGCCCTGAAAAGCAATCATCATCATCATCATCATCAGATACTGATTATGCCTTTCAGCGTTCAGTCTGGAGCATAGTTCCTCTAATAAAATTCCTCCATGATCCCCTATTCAATGCTAACATTGATGCCTCGTCTGATGTTCTGCCTCTTACTTCAAAATCATTCTTAGGGTTACCAGACGTCCTCTTTTACCCGGACATGTCCTCTTTTTTGGACCCTAAAAATTACCCGGTCGGATTTTTTTTTTTTTTTAATAGAATGTTATACAACTGCTTCTATTTGAAAGTGCAAAAATACAATCTTTTGAACTCTCATATATGCAAACTCTATAGAATTTAACTTGTCTTCCAAAACTGTAACATTTATTATTAGATTATCATGTTTTGATGTCGCCCGTGCGTCGAGCTCAACTTACGATTTCAGAGAATTTGAAATAATTAGGGTTGTAATTAACGTGTAATACAAGTTGCGAGGCGGTCAGATAAAGGAATTACATATGCAAACGTACAAGATACCTCAGCTTCCAATAATTTCAAATTATAATCCTTGTGCTCATTTTTGTATAACTCTAGAAATGTCCTCTTATTTGATCGCTGACATCTGGTAAACCTAATCATTCTGCACCGAATCTAAGTACTTTCTTCTTGGTCTACCTCGACTCCTCTTACCCGCCACTGCCGAGCTCATGAGTCTCTTTGGTAACCTTGCTTCTCCCATGCGTGTAACATGACCCCACCATCTCAGTCTGTTCGCTCTAACTGCTTCATCTATCGTGTACATTCCCAGTTTTTCTTTGATTCCTCATTATGGACACCCCCCTGCCTTTGTTCCCACATATCAGTAACTGCAATCATTCTTGCTACTTTCAAATCTTTAACCTGTACCTTATGAATAAGGTAACCTGTATCCACCCAACTTTCACTACCATAACACAAAGTTGGTCGAAAAATAGAGCGGTACACTGCTAACTTAGTCTTGGTACTTACTTACTTCTTGCGGAAGAGTGTAGATCTTAGCTGAGCACTCACTGCATTAGCTTTGCTACACCTCGATTCCAGTTCTTTCACTACGTTGCCATCGCGTGAAAAAATACATCCCAGGTACTTGAAACTGTCTACCTGTTCTAACTTTGTTCCTCCTATCTGGCACTCAATCTGTTTGAATCTCTTTCCCACAGACATTACTTTCGTTTTGGTGATGCTGATCTTCATATGATAATGCTTGTACCTCTGATCGAGCTCTGAAATATTAGTTTGCAACCTTTCAATCGAATCGGCCATTACAACTAAGTCATCCACATATGCGAGACTGCTTATTTTGTTTTCACCTATTTTAATTCCGCCCTGCCAGTCTACTGTTTTCAAAATATGATCCATGAATAGTATGAACAACAGTGGTGACAGGTTACAGCCTTGTCTTAGCACTGAAACTACCCTGAACCATGAGCTTAATTTGCCTCTAACTGCTGCCTGATAGTCTACGTAAAGCCCTTTAATTGCCTGCAGAAGTTTGTCTCTTATACCATAATCTTGTAGAACTGACAGTAGTTTCCTCCTAGGAACACGATCATAAGCCTTTTCTAGATCTATGAAACATAGATACAATTCCCTATTCCACTCATAGCACTTTTCCATTACCTGCCGTAAGCTAAAGATCTGGTCCTGACAGCCTCTAAGAGGCCTAAACCCACACTGATTTTCATCCAACTTGTCCTCAATTAATACTCGTACCCTCCTTTCAACAATACCCGAGAATATTTTGCCTACAACGCTAATTAAGGAGATACCTTGATAGTTGTTACAATCTTTTCGGTTTCCATGTTAGAAAATTTGCGTGATTACCGCTTTCGTCCAGTCAGATGGAACCTGTCCCGATTCCCACGCCTTCTCAATTATCCTGTGTAACCATTTGAAGCCTGATATTCCACTGTATTTGACGAGTTCCGGCTTAATTTCATCCACCCCAGCCGCTTTATTGCACTGTAATCTACTGACCATTTTCTCCACTTCCTCAAATGAGATCCTGTTTCCATCGTCGTTCCTATCCCATTCTACCTGAAAATCATTGAACGTTTCACCTACATTGAGTAATTCTTCAAAATATTCCCTCCATCTGCTGAAGGCATTCACAGGATTGACTAGCAGCTTTCCTGACCTGTCCAAAACACTTGTTAATTCCTTCTTCCTTCCCTTTAGAAGGTTGCTAATTACGCTTTAAAATGGTTTCCCGCGGCTTGACCCAGAGTTTCTAGCTTATTGCCAAAGTCTTCCCATGATTTCTGCTTGGAGTCTGCAATATCCGCCTCCACTTTTTCATCTGAAGACATTTTAAAATTAAACTTCATGAATATTCTTGATCTTGATATCATCAAAACAGGACACACATCACATAGTTATTTCATCCAAGGAACGGTGGTTATGCTACATTTATAAGAGCCACTTATTTTTTACCATTGTGTTCTCTGTTGTGCGAAAAGTTTGTTGCGAGATTAATTGCAATAAATTAAATTTGCTACACATGTACACATGTTTCCTTTATCCGTATTTAAAATCACTGGACACTTTCCATATTTCAGGGTAGTGCTCCACAGCTTCATTCAATGTTTGGTATCTTGCTTTCTTCATACTCGTCTATTCTCCATTTCTGTTATTTCGTAACATATAGTACGTGGGATGCTTGTATGAAATTAATCGTGACATTCAATAAGAGGTTAAGTAGGCTATGGTTTGATGTAGACGACATACTTACAAAATAGAAGTGAATCCTAAAAGCTGCAAGTAACTTGCAGAAGCTTCTCGCACAACACTGAAAGTCGAATACTTGTAGCAAGTCACTTGTGCAATATATTGCAACGGCCGCAAGTCCACTTTAAGACGTATTTACACTCGCAAGTAGTTCGGCAAGTTTCTACCAGCAAGCAAATTGCTGCAATAACTTGCTAGTGTAAACTCAGCCTATGGTGGTCTATGAGTTGCATATCTGTGGATCAGACTCGACGCCAAGTTAAAAGATTCTTTATGAAAGAATGTTGGAGGAATGTGTGGAGGAGATTAGTGCAATATTGGTATTAGTACGAGCGCCAGGTACTGAAGAGTCTTTATCAAAGAAAAACATTAGTGTAATATCGGTGTTAGTGCGAGCGCTAACGTGGTGCGGTCTAGAGTTGGCTACGGTTTCATGGTTTCGAAACCAGGTTTCGATACACACAACAGTTTCAGTGTTTCAAAACCGGCATCTTTCAGTGTTTAGAAACCATGCGGTTTCATTCCGTTCTGTTTTGGATCACATTCGCGGTCGATTGTCGATACACTGAAACCGTTTCTTCCTGTCGGTTTCACGATTTCGTGTCGGTTTCACGATTTCATGTCGGTTCCACAACACCGGTGTTTCAAACTACTAATGCAGAAAGGCGGAACAGACTAATGGTATCAAATGTGGTGTTTCATTTTATTGAAGCTCCACATAGATACACATATAACTTACTAGTATATAAACCATTCAGAGAGTGTCAAATAGTAGTTGACACTCGTGAGTCTGCAGCTTATGATTACTGATATCAAGATTCGTTTGCAAGAGACTGCTATATTCGAAAATGACATAATGTCTGCTTTATAAATGTAAAAGAACAATAAAACAACGTTCACTATTTGCATTGAAATAACCAGTTAAATTCTAGGTTTATCTACCATATTAAAAACACACGACTGAAACTACATTCTTTAAAATAAGATACAACATGAAGCCTGAAATGATATTTTTTATACTAACAAGGGTAGATGGCATATTTAATCTCGTGCTAAAGAGTTAGTTTTTTATGAGCGAAAACGAAGTTACCTACTGTCGTTATAATATTTCGACACTCATGTTAAAGGAATTGCGGCGGTTGGTGTAACGGTCAAGACGTATCAGTGGTGAACTTGTCTTTTATTTTATTATTTTTGTAATACCATAGCATTATTTGTGATTATTTAGTGTGCCCTTTATTCCCTATAATTTAGTATGTATAGAAAGTAGCATTTATGATCCATCACTGTAATTTGTGTACCGTATTGCAGTTTGTGAGTTCCTAACTGGGTAAACTTTTACATACCATATCGGCGGCCTCGTCTGACTATGTTGGCAACATTAACAACACGGGAGAAAATCTTTATCAACATGTTTCGTACAGACCAAGAAGTAAATATATACTCTATAGTTGACAGGTTCTTGTATGTATCCTTTTCACGTGGTGAAAAATATTGCCCTCCTAGAACGAAGATTTCATGACAAAACATAAATTGCCTCACGGTTTCATGGTTTCGAAACCACAGATGGTACGGTTTCATTTGTTTCGAAACCGTCAGATGTTTCAGTTTTCCCATCTCTAGTGCGGTCTATCTGACCGCGCGTTTTCGGCAACAATTGCGATTTAGCAATTTCCCTACGCATTATTGCGCCCATCTGCTCGTTAGCTTCGAGTTTTGTTGTGAGTCGAACAGCAAAGCGTATGATGTTATGCCCGAGCTTCTATAACATGAGTGACGTCCTTTCAAAAATAGCTCGTTTGTGTAATTTTTTCTGCTATTACTTGCCTCACATATTCTCGATATTTTCCATTACAAAGCTTTTAAAACACGGAGGAACCGAGTAATTTTACAGGTAAAGGATCTGTGCAAGTAGCAGACAATGTGGGAACACTTCAGAGCGAAACTTTGAAGAAAAGGTGAGAAATGCGTAGGTTCTTCAGAAGATTGGATCAGATGAAGCTCCTGTCGACAGAGGTATCCTTCTGAAAGAGCTTGCCCCTTGGTCTTGTGCTGAAACATATGCAAAAGCGAGCTCAGAACCCACGACTTCCGCAGGAGTTACGACTAACGACATATTATCAGGTCTGCTAGAAAGGTTGTGAAGACTTATGATTTGGGCGGCTCTGATTTTTCAAGAGGTATATCTTCGGGTTACAACTTTTGCATTTTTGTTTCATTAGTTCTTCAAGAAAATAGACAAAATCTATCAAAGCTTTATTGTCAATATTAGCTAATGGAAGACATATAAATGTATTAGTGTACGAAATGTGCAGTAAACATATCTGAGTGCCAGTTTAACAATAATTATTTAATGTTATATTATTGTATTTTCATTTTTATTTACTTAATATTACAGACTCTTTCATATGCAAAACAGGGAATTTGAAAGGTGTCCAAATTGTTAACATTACACCCACCTAAAAAGTGAGAGGTCAGATTGACCGCACCACAGTGTTAGTGTCCTATGTTTGCCACCACGTTTGTTATAGGTTAAGTATGCTGAAAACCGTTGCAACAAAGCCTCTGAGAAAAATTTTAAAAAAGAAAATCCGTTGCTGATGGACAACAAATGGTACCAGAGAAGAAAAGGACGTCGATTATCTCCAAAAATAAATAGAACTTCCTGAAATAAAAGTTATTAAGTTGTATCTCAGAGAAATGTGGGGAATGAAAAAAGAACTAATGCAGCGTGCATAATACTTAAAGTTCACTACATAATTGTGACCAAACGCGCTTGTTTTCCAAAAGCGTCCGCCTCCGCACTCCAGTGAACAGCGTAGTAGATTGCCATGTAGGGTGCCCAGGTTCGATTCCCGGTCTGGTCGACATTTCCTCCACTCGGGGACTGGGTGTTGTATCGTCGTCATCATCATCATCGACGTGGAAGTCGCGTAAGTGGCGTCACCAAAAGACTTCCATCAGGCAGGTCGAACACAATCCCTGATGGGTCTAATGTCCAAATATGTCACCCGAAATTACCATCATGTCCTAAACCACTTCCAGCTGAAGCACACAATGACGAAAATTATAGCAGTTCCTCTTTTATATAGGCTTGATATTTTTCTCAAGAAAGAAATTACTTTTATTCTGTAACTCTGAGTTTTAATTGTACTGATTTTAGGAGAAAGATTTATGCAGTTACATTTAATCATTTTCATACCGTACAATCGTGCGCACTATAAAGGAAGGCTTCTCTTTATGCACTAAAATTAATTCTGAATTACTGTTGTATGAAATAAACCGATCATTCAATAAATACGAGGCAAAATAATAACTTCTAATTTCACTTATACAGGAAAATATACCTTATCAGTAACTTTCGTATATTATGAAGTTCACAAACTGATGCAAAATAACAACAATAACTTTTTGATATTTCTATAGTTGTCCATCACAGGTTGCAGTACTGTACATGATGAAAGGATTGAACAATATAACCGACTTTCCATATACTGTTACATAAAACAAACCAAACCAAAGGTACAGCTAATGGGATTTAAGAAAATCCGTGATTTATGTACAAAAAAATTTTACAGAAAAGGACTACCTTCAAAAAGAAGTGATATCCCATCAAAAACATAAAATGTACAAACATTCAAGTCTAGCGACGAATTCCTTCCACCATAAAAAGTCGTGAGATCTCATAGGAAACCAAGTCGGTTATTTTAGTTAGTGTTCACGAAACCAATTATTGAACACCTCGACATAATTTTTTTATCTAATTAGTTATCTACCAACATCTGTAGTTACTATATCAAAATTATAGTATATCTGTATTTCTATAATAAATATAATGACTTGGAAACCGCAAGGCAACGTAAACTAATATTTAAATTACTTTATGCAAATGTGAGGTATTTCATTCCTTCGTGATTACGTTTGGGTACATAGTGGAATATAAATCATATATTGATATGTAATTGCCTGATCATAATATACATATAATACTAATATAGTCGCTATAAATTTTGGAAGATTACTAATTAGATTAGCTCTATAAACGACTCTTTATGATCGAAGTAATTCGTCGTGAGACTTGCATTTTTGTACATTTTATGTTTTTGATTGGATTGGAATATACCATTGCTGATTTTGAAGAGGAAGGTCAACAATAGACCAGATTTTCAACCTGCGCCAAATTTTGGAGAAAACTGTTTAATATAGAATTGAAACAGATCACCTCTTGATTGACTTTAAAGCCGCATACGACAGATTCAATAGAAAACAGTTCTTTCATGCCTTACAGGAGACGGGGATACATGGAAAGCTCCTAAGAATTGAAAAATGAAAAGTCTGACGTAAAAAGCTGCATTCGAGTTCAAGGAAATTACTGACACCTCTTGAAAAGAAAGAATGGGCTACGTCAAAAAGATAATAATAATAATTTCGTGTGGCTCTTTGGCCTGGTGCAAGTCTTTCAATTGGACGCCACTTCGGCGTTATCCAACCGGGGAAAGGGGACCTACAGCTTAACGTGGAATCCGAACCACGTGTCGTTTCTGGCGACTCCTCACATCGTTGATGGAGGATGGGTTAAAGTGCAGACTGAAAAAATCCGAGGTTTTGAACCCGCGACCCTTCGTTTTCCAGTCGAGCGCTTTACCCCAAGACCACCGGGCCCGACACGTCAAGAAGATGCATTAGCATGATTATCATTTAATATAGCACGCGAGAAGGCGATCAGGGAAGCAGGCCTACCGACCGAGGGCACCATTTTCTACCAGTCAGTGGATATTATAGCATATGCAGATGATGTAGACATCATAGCACGGGAAGTACCAGCACTTGAAAGAAGCTAGAAAATGGGTCTTATGATAAACGAAGAAAAAACTAAATACTTGGTCTGTGGGAAACCATATGTTGATATGTTGTAAGCTTTCAGTATGAATAGATACACATTTCAAACAGCTGATAGCTTCAAGTATCTTGATTCCACAGTCACTTGCTTTAAAGAGACCTCAACAGAAATTAAAGTTAGTGTACAGAATGGGTTCGAGAGGTGGAGGCGGGTGTAAGAAAAATGTTCAAATGTTTGTTAAGCTTATGGGACTTAACTACGGGGTCATCAGTCCCTAAACTTACAAACTACTTATCAACTACCTTATACTAAAGACGGCACAAATATCCATTCGAACCCCCGACCGTAGTGGCCGTGCAGACCGTGACTGGAGCGCATCAGTCTCCTCGGCCACCGCGGCCGGCGAGGCGGGTATAATTTCCGTGCGGGGTTTGGGGAGAAATGATGAGTACACGCAGCAGGTTTCGTCTCCAGGAGAAGGTATATTTCCGATTAAGGGATACATGAGCCGGTTCTTAAGACCTGAGGAGTGGCAGCAGTGGTAGATAGGAGTTTAGCATTGTGCTAGGAGACTGCGGGCGCTAGCCCGGCGGGCTGCAGAGCGAGGGGATCGTGCTGCTCGGTCGAGAGTTGAACGCGGAATCAATCGTGGACTCACTGCCCGTCTTGCAGCTAGCGGACACACAATCTAGGACGTTACATGCTCTAGTCCCTGATTGGCGGGAATCTTTTGGTAGCTCCACGTTCTGGGCTCTGTTTGGCTGGCGCTCTTTGGTGGGGGCTCGGTACTAGCGTGTTGTTCTGCGGTTTTGGGGCCGGTAGTTGCTGCAAGTGCTGGTACAGAGGATTGCCAAACTAGGGTCGATGGCACCAGGCGCGCGGTGCTGAAACGTACGGCTGGCGGCCAAAATTGGGGACATGGCAGCTACCTCACGTTGGCGCACGGAAGGTGCTTGTTGCCTTGGTGTACGTTATCTTAGTATAGAAATTTGACTTATACTTCAAAAGGAAATTAAATGCCAGTAAAAGTACCAAGAATATTTTGAAAACTCGCGACTCCGACGTGCCACTGGTGTACATTAGTTTCATGTCAGCAAATATAGCATATTTCGCCTACATCTATATGCGATACTCTGCAAATCACTTTTAAGTGCCTGGCAGAGGGTTCATCGAACCACCATTATACTATTTATCTCCCATTCCATTCTCGATAACGCGCGGGAAGAAAGAACACCTGAATCGCTCCGTTTGGGCTCTGATTTCTCGTATTTTATTCTGATGATCTTTTCTACCTATGTAAGTGGGAGTCGACAATATATTTTCGCATTCGGGGGAGAATGTTGGCGACTGGAGTTTCGTAAGTAGCTTAGAGTGATTTATTCCAGTCAAGCCTACTCAGCCGCCCAACAAAATTCACTACTTACAAACTCTTCTTAGACCAGCTATCACTTATACTTCGTAAACGTGGCCGTTGATGGAAACCGAAGCAAGGCAGCTCGATGGATCTGAGAGGAAAGTTCTGAGCACAATAATTGGCCCTGTGTATGACAGACAACAATGGAGGGAAAGGTACAATGCAGAATTATACACTACAAATGCCGATGCTCCTGTTGCAAAACTCATATGATGAGGATGGATAAGATGAGCAGGTCATGTGGCAAGAATGGAGGAGTCTCTGACGACAAAGAGGTCGGGGTCAACGTCGAGCAAGGAGACATAGGGAGGCTCGGATACAGTAACTTGAGGAGGTTAGAATGATGGATGGTGGAAGCCAAGGTTCACCCTGTACTGTGGGGCCAGGGAGGAAGATCTCTTGTGGAAAAGTCCACCATTGTCCTCATTTTCAGGTCAAAACAGTGAACAATGGCGGCCTAAGGGGGGGGCGGGAGGGGGGACCGCCCCAGGCCTCTCCTCTTGGGGGGCCTCCAAATCTCAAAAGTTACTTTTTTTTTATAGTATACATGTATTTCCAAGTGGATGGCGGGGGGAGGGGGGGGCTCTCATTTTGTTTTGACGCCGGCCCAGCTCTCCAACAGCCTTAAAGTCCGCCACTAATGGTGAACCCAGTTTAACCAATTGTCACAATGCAGCCGGCCGCGGTGGCCGAGGGGACTGAGGCGCTCCAGTCACGGTCTGCACGACCACTACGGTCAGGGCGTTCGAATCCCCCCTCGGGCATGGATATTAGTGCCGTCCTTGGGATAAGTTAGTTGATAAGTAGTTTTTAAGTTTATGGACTGATGACCCCGTAGTTAAGTCCCATAAGCTATACAAACATTTGAACATTGTCACAATGGTCTTAGGGAGTCCTTCACCCATACGCTCAAAGTGAAAAGAAATTGTTGACAGATATCCAATCTCCTACTTTTCATGTCAGGAGTGAGCAATTGTAACATCCACAGCATACACAGTTTTATGTACTGCAGTTCTACAACGAAGGCCTTTACACACTTGTGATAAGCCACACTTAACTGAGAGTTTTGTCTTTGTTATCCAACTACTTGCTCTATTAAGTCCACCAACCTAATGCCAATGAGTATTGTCGGTTGACATACATAGTTGTCCACTCCGAGCTCCATCGCACACATTGGGATTACTATGAACATTCTATAATGTCAAGCTTGAACAACGCAAGGCCGTACGTTACAGATGCTAACACAATCATCACTGCGCTCAGCACTCATTCTTCTAAAAACATCAATTCGAGGCAAGTTTTCTGCCGTTAATAATGTGATTTACAGCGGACCAGTGATGTAGCCAGGATATTGTCAAAAGGGGGAGGGGGTCCGAATGGTTAAAGAGAAAATTACAAAGGTTCATGTTTTCATTTATTCTAAAAACAAACTTAGGCTAATATTTTTTATATTTTATGCACATAGATTGCATTTGTAAGACCTAACAAATACTGCAAAATTTTATATACAAAATTGAGGAAAACATTTCTTAAAAAATTGTTTCAACATACGCCAGCCGAACCTTCAGTTGTTATTCAAAACGAAGTCAGATTACCAGAATGAGAAGTGTTTCTCTGTATTTAAACACTGGCAACGACACGGTTGCACGTCACCGAGCTCGCTGCCTGTCAGCCACGACTGTAGCTCGGTGTTTCCTAAAATATGCATTAATTTTTGCATCAGTATAAATACCTTGCATATTGATTTAGGAAGCGTAAGTCTATAATTTTATTTCCAAGATTATTGGTTCTTTTACTCTCGCTGGCATTGCAACGTATCCATTCACTAGATAAAATATTACTCTTAAACCTAACTTTAAAAAGTATTACACATTCTGAATGAGGTGCCTTATGATATACTGAAATATTGCCACTCCAAATAACCAACTCCACTACTGTAAATAGACAAACTATTATAGTAGTACGTATTTTAACTTACCATAACGACAGTGAACAAATGAAAGTCGGTTTTTCTCTTTTCTTTCTTGTTATGAACTTACTCTTAATTGGAAACTTATCTTAACAACACAAAAGAAATAAACGGCAGCGGAAGAATTCACTGTAGTGCTTAACATAGCAATAATGGAGTAAGGCCTACAATGGAGAACGGCTAAAGGAGGACTAGGCAATAGCCGATGCTGTTATCGATGTATCGATAATTAAAATCTATAGATGACTTTCTTGACTGTAGATAGTGCGTATCCCTTTTTCTGCGTATGACTGATAACAATATCATTCATTTCGACTATACGGTAGCTAGGTCGCGTCTTATTTATCGAGTCTGTGTGTGTGTGTGTGTGTGTGTTGTCCTTAGCATGATAGGTGATGGGGGGGGGGGGGATCCGGACCCCCAAGACCTCACCCCCCCCCCTTTCTTTGGATACGTCCTTGCAGCGGACGTTTTCTTACTCACCAACACAATAGTGTTACACAACGCAATGTTACACACTACAGTGTACTGGTGGCAGATGTTTGTAATTTGTTTCAGACAATCAGCAAAATCGATCACCTAATGTGTATGTTATGTAATCCTTTAGCCGATTTTGAGACCAGAAGAAAAATATTGGAGGTATCGCATTACTTCTCAGCAAAGCATCGTATATGTTCTTTTCACATTCTGATTGTTTTGTGATGTCTTCAGTGAAAACCTTCTTATGCGTATCTTACTTTCCATTTTACTTGTGAATAAAGAAATTAGTTTAGTATTGAGAACGCAATAGTCGGAGGTTACTCTTCAGTTCTTATGGAAGAGTGTTTAGCGTGTACTTCACTTTTTTCACTTACCAAGAATCGTAGCTGCCATTTCTGCAACCAGAGATACCACCAATCAATCGTGTTAGCCAACTCAGGTGGAGAGAGGTGTTGCATTTGACTTCCAGTCATACCTGTAAGGCCTGCTGGGGCATAAATTTATTGAACTAGAGTGTACTGGATATTTCTGACCGAAATGCATTCTAATCAGCACAAGGGCTACATGTATGTGAAGAATTGCCTTGCAAACAGACATTTGTGTGCTGAAATAATACATAATACCAATCTATCGACGATAAGCTATTTAGATGAATGCATATACGTCTTGTGGAGATAGATCCTTTTGTAGAAAGGAGAAGAAGGAAGGAAGATTAAATCATAATGTCCTGTCGATATTTGGTCGTATGAAAAGTATGCTAGCGGCAAAACACAATACCTTCATTACCCGATAGAAATGACAACAATTCTGCTAAAGTGCAATTGCTTAAAACAGTTTTCCGAAATTCCTTCACTAGAGAAGTCGAATTAAGAACTCCAATATTCGTATCAAGAATAGCTGACAGCATGCTTAATTTAGAAGTAGAGACCCCTGGAGTATTAAAACAACTTAAATCACTTAACAAAAGCAAATCTCGCGGTCCCGACTGCATTCCAATTACGTTCCTTTCAGAGTATTCTCATACAATAGTCCCACACCTATCATATACAACCGCTCGATCAGCGAACCTTCCGTACCGAAAGACTGGAAAGTGTGCACATGTCACTCCAATATTTCAGAAAGGCAATACACGTGACCCGCAAAATTACAGGCGTATATCATTGACATCGGTTTGCAGCAGGATTTTAGAACATATACGTTCCTCAAATATTATGAACTATTTCGTAGAGAACACGGATACAGAAACTATCGTTCTTGAGAAACACATATACCTCTATACTCACATATGACGAGTTCTATAGACAAGGAATGTCAGATTCCGTAATTCTAGATTTCCGGAAGACTTTTGACATTGTACCTCACAAGCGTCATCTAAACAAATTGCGTGCGATTGGATTCGTGGTTACCTGTCAGAAACGACGGTAAGTCATCGAGTACAAAAGAAGTAATATCTGGCGTTCCGTAGGGAAATGTTACTTATTTCTATAAACGACTAGATGACCCGGTGAACTTCGTATAACTTTCCTCTTAATATAAACCATATTAATTTAAATCTTGTGTATTTTAGACCCAGTAGCTTGATAAATCGTTATCGGATAGTCTATATACTGGTGAATGTCAAATGTGCAAAATTTTATCGTAATCGTACGAATGATACTGATATCCTATTTTCTGGCCAAGTATTACAAACTTTTACTTCACTCAAACCTTTCTCTCGCTTTGAACGTCGAATCGCAATCACATGAATGGTATTGATATTTCATAGAAAAAAAATCTCTATTTTTTCTGAATTTTTCAATTTTCCGGGAAACTTTCCCAAATTTGTATTTATTACGAACGCCTTGAACGTCAAATCTGCAAAATTTTATCGCAATCGGAAGAATGATATTGATGTCCGATTGAAAAAAAGCTCTCTCAGTTTCTCGCAAATTTTCAAATTTTCTGGGTAAATTTCCCAAATTTTTAGTTCATTAAGAACGTTCATCTTTCGTTGAACGTCAAATGATCAAAATTTGATCGCAATCGGATGATCGGGTTTCAACTTACAGTGTTGAGTACATTTAGAAACAAATTGAAAAAGGAACTTGGTTCGAATTTTGCGACTCTCCTTTCTAACTGTCCTATTTGTTTTTTACTGAAAACTTTTCCAAGACCATAATGAAGAAAACAAAAACAAAAATTACCCCTCTCCGTCATGTGAATATCCAGTTATACTGCTGAATTCAATCAAAAACACACAAATGTTTCCAATTTTCCGTTAGATATTCCAAAATATTTATTTCATACAAACCTTGTCCAGTCAAGCCGTACTGAAGTGATGCTCTTACAACCATGTGGCATTTGATTTTTATTCATAGAAAAATATCGCTTTTGGTTTTTCCTAAAATGTCCTGCTTTCCGGGCGACTTTTCCAATTTTTTATTTGAGGCGTACCTTCCTCTTGCTTTCAACACGAAATGTACACAATGTTTTCGCAAATGGACAAACGGTATTGATAGCTCACTGGAAAAAGGTGTTTCAGTTTTTCCGATTTTTCTCTTTTCCGGACAACTTTTCCATATTTTATGACTGTTTAAACCTTCCCTGGACTTACACGAATATTTCAAGACTAAAATTAGCCAAATCGGTTCAGTCGTTCTCGAGTTTTAGCGAGACTGACGAACAGCACTTCATTGTTATATATATATGATTTAGGAGACAATCTGAATAGCTCTCTTAGACTGTTCGCGGTTGATGCAATCATTCATCGGTTCGTAAAGTCACCAGAATATCAACAGCAACTGCAAAATCGTTTAGATATCAGCATGGGAAAAAATTGACAACTGACCCTTAATATTTACGTATTTACTACTAAGGCACTCCTGTATTCCAGTCAGATGAAGGAAATTCCTGAAAGATGACAGTGCTGTTGACAAATGTGAACCAACTTTGAATTGTGGAGCACACACGCCTGAAGCCGAAAGCAATAGTCTACTATAGAGCTACTAGGCAAGGAAGAGAATGAAACAGCAGCTTGCATCCAACGACTACCCATTATTTCCGATAGTTGTACCTTTTAACTTGAACAGACTGCAGTTTCCACTGAGACCTGCATTTTCTATTACGCTTAATAAATCTCAGGGCAATGTATTAAGCACTGCGGAGTGGATTTGAAGTTTCCATATTTCTCACACGGACAAATTTATGTCACTTGCTGAGGGGTGAGCTTACCAAATAATTTATTCCTATTAGATCCTGGACAAGTAACAAGATTTATTGTTAATAATCAAGTTTTTAATTACTGAACACATCAATGTTACATATCATTTGCATTTTTTTTTCTTTGATACTGTACTTATAATTTCATAAACTATGCAAAACAGCCTTTTTTCTTATAATTCTCGAATAAATGTAACATGTTTCTTCGAAAAGACGAGATGGACAGAGAGAGAAGGAATCGGAGAAGGTTGGAATAAATAAATAAATAAATAAATAAATAAATACCCAGGCTACACCGAGTTTTTAGCGAGTTCTATACATATTGTGAATGCCAAAGTCCTTCATGCATTAACTATGATTTCAGCAAATACAGAAGACACCTGGAATGTGGGAGAGAGCAAAACAATGCGCAGTGTGTTATTTAAAAGCTTATGTTGCACTTAATGCTAGAATTTTGAGCATTTCATTTTACCACCAGAACAAAATATTAGAAAAAGAAAGTTGCACTTAAATTCTAATACATGGTTCCACTTGTCGACATTGACCCATGAGATACATCATTGTTGACTCAAATATAAGGCACGCAAACTAGAATGCAAAGGAAGATGATTACTCATAAATAAAATATATTACATAAACAAAAGATAACAGACACGTATCACAAGTGACATTAACAGTTCACAGTAATGTTATTTTATTAAATATTTAACTTTCTGTTTATACTTTCTGTACCGTGGCTGAATAGGCAGTGGATATCAAACTTTGGAATTAACAGGAAGAATTACCAGATTGTTCCTGTGGTTGGACTTAGTAGTTCTAAGAAGTAGCCAGCTTTATTGGCACCTTACGTGAGGGAGACCTACTACTTTCACTAGGTGGTAGAACATACATGCAGCTTTTAGCCATTTCCCCTACTCAACTTATTACGTTACAACCATATCATTAACAGTATTCACCAGTGTGCAGTAATAAGAGTTGTTTTCAGATCGATTTGATGTGTGCCGTAGCAAGAGTAAATGTTTTCCAGTGTGTGGCTCGTTTTCAATATTTAAGAACTTACATTGGTCAAAATAATTAGCGGACCAGTTGAGACATCTAGCTTCTTAAGTATTGTCATCGGCAGAATGAACTACAATGGTTCGTCGTCGTTCTGTAGGTGGTACTGAGTGGAGACAACAATATTACAGCAACCGAGGTAGTGGTAATAACAGTTGCTCCAGATGAGACTGGTGTTCACTTGCGTTTACTCTAGTAAACAGCAGTTGAGTTCAGATAGTGTGGCGAGCATGTAGTGCAACGGAACAACGTGTCTTACCTGAAGCTATGACATGGAGAGCCATAGGAAGGTTGGAAGTGAGAGACACAGAGGGAGGTGGCTGCAGCTATTGGAGTGTCCCAAATTGTAATTTTAGATAACAGGAACCGCTAAAAGAAGGCAAGGCCAAGGTCGTCCACGGGTAACTTCAGCAAGAGATGACCATTATCTTCAGTTAACAGCCCGTCGAGACAGGAGGCTGAATACAACTCAACTGCAACGCACCATAGAGTCAGCAACAGGACGCGCCTTCGGGAATATGACCTCTACGCATGGAGGCCTATGGTGTGTGTCCCATTAAAACCTCAACACAGTTTACTCCGCAGAAACTGGTGGGAGGAATATCAGGATTGAAGTCGTAACAAATGGCGCCGGGTTCTTTTCACAGATGAGTCAAGGTTTTGTGTTCAGCCGGAAAACTGTCAATCCCCAATCTGGAGAGAATGTGGAACACCGAATAATACTGTTTATGTGCAGAAAACATCACCATGGTGTGGGCAGCAATCCGCATGGACGTATGTAGGTTGGCGGACGTACTGACCTTACGTCGTTCGGAGTGGCGCTTTGATTGCTCAGAGGTATAGAGATGAGATCCTTCGACCTTTTGTTGTGCCCTACGGTAGTGCCACAGCAAATGGGTTCCTTCTGGTGGACGAAATCGATCGTCCTGAGTGGAATGAACGAATGGAGTGTCTAGCTTGTTCACTGGACTTACACCCGATTGAACATGTCTGGGATGCACTTGGCGGACGCACTGCAGTCAGATCAGCACTTCCAAAACGGTTTAAGAGGTGGCAGATAACCTCATAGTGTCCATGCCACACAGGTATGCAACTGTACTGACCGTCCCAGGTGATCACACACCGGATTAGACGGAAACGAGAATGACTTTTTCTCTATTATGGTAGCTCCATGGTGCCTCGGTCGAAGTAGACGCCATGTAAACCTCAATTGAGAGAGAGAGAGAGAGAGAGAGAGAGAGAGAGAGAGAGAGAGAGAGAGAGAGAGAGAGAGAGAGAGAGAGAGAAAAGAAAACGTACTGTATCACACAAAAATTTCAGTTGTAACCAATATCTGAACAAAATACGTTACCGTATGTATATCGCGTATGATATCTCACCTGATCCCCTAATTGTTTTGAGCAGTGTACAGTACAAGTATTCTAATGTTTTCATTTGAAAAATATTCTGACTAAATGCAGTTTCGTCATTGCACAAGCATGACTGTTCCTTCAGGTACCTGACCTGACATGTATGGGTCTCTTATGAGACACATCAAAACTGCAGGTCCATTTGCTTTGCATGCATTCGTAAATGTTTTTTCAACGTCTCCGTCTGTGCAAATGTCTGGTTGCAGACACTACACGTGTAGGGCCGCATACCAGTGTGCAACAGCAAATGCCTCTTCAGATGAGATCTCTGACCGAATGTCTTACTGCAGAAACTACACGCGTAAGGACGTTCGCCGGAGTGCAACCGCGAATGCTCTTTCAAATGAGTATTGTGTATGAATGTCTTGCCGCAAATGTCACACCTGAATGGACGTTCGCCAGAGTGTATACGGGAATGATACTTGAGATGTGTTTTTTGTATGAACGTCTTGCCGCAAACCCCACAGCTGTATGGGCGTTCACCAGTGTGCAGCAGTAAATGATGCTTCAGTGAGGAATTTTCCGCGAATGTCTTGTAGCAAAAGTCACAGCTGTACGGGCGTTCGCCGTTGTGGACCACACGTAAATGCCTTCTGTAACTTCTACTTGTCGTAAATTTTTTGTCGCAAATGCTGCACGAAGGCTCAACTTTACGACAGTCCACACGAGAGTGGTTCTCCAGGTCCTGCACATGCACAAACATCTTATTGCAGATGTCACATCTGTGTCCCTGATGACTCGCGCCAGTTTTATTCGCACAGGATTCTCCCTGCCTCGAGGTGGATGGTGAACCGTGCTCCGTTCCTCGATCCAAGGAAGTGTCGTCCTCGGAGTCAATGGTGATAACACTGTAGAAAGTGGAGAAAACAGCGTCAGAATGTACTTTCATAATAGCGCAATTATCAAAATGAAAACTACATCAACAAATGCCAGGAAAGACATACGCTATAAATTAGAAGCAGACCGAAATAAGTTAACATTCCTCAAGAGGGAAAGCATGAGCTCGCTAACAAAACATTTAGTACAGCTTCTATAACATTGAAAATGTAAAATATGTAGAACATCAGGCAGTGACTTAGCCGGGATATTGTCAAAGGGAGGGGGGGGGGGGTCCGATTGGTTAAGGAGAACTAAACAAAGGCTCATGTTTTTCATTTATTCTAAAAACAAATTTAGGCTAACATTTTTTATATTTTATGCACACAGTTTGCGTTTGTAAGACCTTCGTACAAATACTGCAATATTTTACATACAAAATTGAGGAAAACATTTTTAAAAATTGTTTCAATATACGCCAGCAGAACCTTCAGTTGTTATTCCAAACGAAGTCAGGTTATCAGAATTATAACTGTTTCTTTGTATTCGAACACCGGCTGTAGCTTGGTGTTTCGCAAAATCTGCATTAATTTTTGCATCAGTATAAGTACCTTGCATATTCATTTAGGAAGCTTAAGTCTATAATTTTATTTTCAAGATTATTGGTTCTTTTACTCTTGTTGGCATTGCAACGTATCCATCCTCTAGATAAAATAACATAATTTTAGAAAGTATTACACATACTGAGTGAGGTGCCTCATGATACACTGAAATATTGCCACTCCAAATAACGACTCCACTGCTGTAAATAGATAAATAAGCTATTATAGTAGTACGTATTTTAACTTACCATAACGCTAGTTGACAAATGAAAGTCGGTTTTTCTCTTTTTTCTTGTTATGAACTTACTCACAACTGGAAACTTATCTTAACTGCACAAAAGAAATAAACGGCAGTGGCAGCATTCCACTGTAGTGCTTGAAATAGCAATAATGGAGTAAGGCCAACAATGGACAACGGATAAAGGAGGACTGGTTATCTATAATTAAAATCTATAGATGGCTTTATTGACAGTCGATAGTGTGTATTCCTTTTTCGGCGTATGACTGATAACAATATTCAGTTTCACTACACTGTAGCTAGGTCGTGTCTTATTTCATGTAGTCCCTTAGGAGGTTCGAGTCCACCATCGAGCATGGGTGCGTGTGTTGTCCTTAGCATAAGTTTGAGTAGTATTTTATCGTTTAGGTGATGGGGGGGGGGAGTGGAACCCCAAGACCCCACCTTTGGCTACGTCCTTGCGCCTGGTTAGGTGTAACAGAGGGCCTGAAGGCCCTAATCTTGCCAGGTTAAATAAATGAGTAAATAAATAAATAAATCGAAAAGGAGGTATCAGATGGTGCTTACATAGCGCAACTCGTAAAGCATCACCGCACATAATGAAACTCGTCCGTCGCAAGCCGTCTTTGTACTCACATCATAATCTTTTCAAAATCTGCCTCAGAACAATAAAATTTGTCATCACATCCTGTAATGTCGGATGCCTCTCCGATCGCTAATTCAAGCTCGCCCTGCATCGAGGGATGGTTTCAGTGTACAGCGTCATTCATTGGGTCCCACAGTCCGCCTCTGAAGCCTATTGGACAGCGTGTTGGGTTGTTACGCAGGGGGACCGAGTTCGTTTCCCGGTCGGGTCGGTGGTTTCTCCGCTCGGGGACTGCGTGTTGTGTCGTTCTCATCACAATTACAAGAAAGTCGCCAAAGTGCCGTCAGCCAAAAAGCCTTACACCAGGCAGCCCTAACACGACCCTAGTTGGGGTCTAAGGGCCATATGTGCCACAAGGAATCACTATCATCATCACTGGGTCTCACAAAAAATAGTCACAATAATCCAACGCAATGAATCTACAGTCAAAGTCATCAACCAAAAAGTTAAACACGTGTTCGATCGATGCACTCGTTCTTTCAGGTTTGAAGTCGGACACACAGTTTTTCACTGTTGCATAAGACGGAACACTATGCTTACGTTTATTCCGCATGTCCTACGCAACTTTATTTGGCGCCATTACCTTCAAGTGGAGATGTTCAACCACAGCAGAGTTCTTGATTCTCTCGACATTCGCCGGTTTGCTTACACTTTGGGGTTCAACGCGTCCTGGCGGCAAAACTAAAATAGCTGGAGCCACGAAATTTGACTTGCATACCTACGAAGGGTCACCATAAAAGTAGGTGTTTGTGTTCGTGCCAGACATTACGGTAACTATCTCAGGATAGAAACTTTTCGAAGGACTTAATGTACACTACTGGTCATTACAATTGCCACACCAAGAAGAATTGCAGATGCTAAACGAGTATTCATGGGACAAATATATTATACTAGAACATGTCATTACATTTTCACGCAATTTGGGTGCATAGATCCTGAGAAATCAGTACCCAGAACAACCACCTCTGGCCGTAATAACGGCCTTGATAACGCCTAGGCATTGAGTCAAACAGAACTTGGATGGCCGGTACAGGTATTGATGTCCATGCAGCTTCAACACGATACCACAGTTCATCAAGAATAGTGAGTGTCGTATTGTGACGAGCCAGTTTCTCGGCCACCATTGACCAGACGTTTTCAATTGGTGAGAGATCTGGAGAATGTGCTGGCTAGGGCAGCAGTTGAACATTTTCCGTATCCAGAAAGGACCGTAGAGGACCTGCAACATGCGGTCGAGCATTATCCTGCTGAAATATAGGGTTTCGCAGGAATCGAATGAAAGGTAGAGCCACAAGTCGTAACACATCTGAAATGTAATGACCACTGTTCAAAGTGCCATCGATGCGAACAAGAGGTGACCGAGACGTGTAACCAATTGCACCCCATACCATCACGCCGGGTGCTACGCCAGTATGGCGATGACGAATACACGCTTCCAATGTGCGTTCACCGCTATGTCGCCAAACACGGATGCCACTATCGTGATGCTGTAAACAGAACCTGCATTCATCCGAAAAATGACGTATTGCCATTCGTGCACTCAGGTTCGTCGTTGCGTACACCATTGCAGGCGTTCCTGTCTGATGCAGCGTCAAGGGTAACAGCAGCCATGGTCTCAGAGCTGATACTCCATGCTGCTGCAAACGTCGTCGAACTGTTCGTGCAGATGGTGGTTGTCTTGCAAACGTCCCCATCTGTTGACTCAGGGATCGAGACGTGGCTGCACGATCCGTTACAGCCGTACAGCCATGCGGATAAGATGCCTGTCATCTCGACTGCTAATGATAAGAGGCCGTTGGGATCCAGCATGGCGTACCGTATTGCCCTCCTGAACCCACCGATTCCATATTCTGCTAACAGTCATTGTACCGCGAGCAGCAATGTCGCGACACGATAAACCGCAATCGCGATAAGCTACAATCCGACCTTTATCGAAGTCGGAAACGTGATGGTACGCATTTCTCCTCCTTACACGAGGCATCACAACAACGTTTCACAAGGCAACGCCGGTCAACTGCTGTTTGTGTATGAGAAATCGATTGGAAACTTTCCTCATGTCAGTAGGTTGTACGTGTTGCCACCGGCATCAATCTTGTGTGAATGCTCTGAAAAGCTTATCATTTGCATACCACAGCATCTTCTTCCTGTCGGTTAAATTTCGCGTCTGTAACACTCCATCTTCGTGGTGTAGCAATTTTAATGGCCAGGAGTAAATGCTATAACCGCGGGGCTCAACGCCTGCCGTATCGGCTACCCAACCGACAGCACGACGCTCCAGGCGGCCAGCTCAGCAGGCGCTAGCTCCCACAAACAGACGTAAAGTTGACAACACACCAGAGATACACCAGTGAGGTAAGGCGGAGCTCGGGTCTGTCTCGCGGTAGTGCGCACTGTAGTGCGGCTGTTTTGACATTTGAGCGGACATTGATATCACGTGACCTGCCACCTCCTTTCAAGATGTCTTCCGTATTCCATTCCGCTGTTAGCTGCCACACTGAGCGCTCCGTTTAACTTCGTTGCTGCTTCTTTAATTCGTTATTGGTAGTTTCTATTATTTCGTTGTTGCTGTCTTTCGGTGAACATGAGTGATTCGCACAAAACGTTCCAAAAGTGTGAGGAATGCAGTTCCGAGTTCAATATTCGAAAGAACTTCTACACTCACAAAACTAAAGTCCATTTAACTGAGAATATTCGTGTCTAGAAAAATGGAAAATGTAGTGTCCATTCTATCAAATTTTGCTTGGACGTTGTATATTAAATAAAAAGACACACTAGTTTTGGCTTTGTTAGGCTGTAGTTTTTTGTAAAAAATCAAGGTAAATGTTGATAACGAAAAATCAGGCTTTCAGTGCTATACATCGAAATACACTATTCCAAATTTTGAAGGTAACAGGGGTAAAATATAGGGAGCGAAGATTTATATTCAACCTATAAAAAAACCAAACAGTGGTTATTAGAGTCGAAGGGCAAGAAAAGGACGCAGAGGTTGGGAAGGGAGTAGGACAGGGTTGTAGCCTTTCCCAAATGTTGTTCAATCTCTACATTGAACAGGCAGTGAAGGAATGAAAGGAGAAATCTGGAGAGGGTATTAAAGTGCAGGGAGAAGAAATAAAAACATTGTGGTTTGCTGATGACATAGTAATTCTGTCAGAGACCGCAAAAGATCTGGAAGAGCAATTGAATGGAATGGACAGTGCCTTGAAAGGAAGATATAAGATGAACATTAACAAGAGTAAAACGAAGCTAATGGAAGTTAATGTCAGAAAATCATGCGATACTAAAGGAATTAGATTAGGTAATGAGACAATAAAAGTAGTAGATGAATTTTGTTATTTGGGTAGCAAGATAACTTCTGATGGCCGAAGTAACGAAGATATAAAATGCAGAATGGCTATGGGAAGAAAAGCGTTTCTAAACAAGCAAACTTAACATCCAATATTAATTTAAATGTTAGGAAGTCCTTTCTGAAAGCAGTTGTCTTGAGTGATGATAGAAGCTTTTGAAATGTGGTGCTACAGACGAATGATGAAAATTAGATGGGTAGATCACGTAACTAATGAGAAGGTGCTTAACCGAATCAGGGAGAAAAGGAGTTTCTGGCATATCCTGACTAAGAGAAGGGATAGACTGGTTGGACACATTCTGAGACATCAAGGAATTGTCAACTTAGCCTTAGAAGGAAGTGTGTGAGGTAAAAATGTTCAAATGTTTGTCAAGCTTATGGGACTTAACTACGGGGTCAGCAGTCCCTAAACTTACAAACTACTTATGAACTACTTACGAACTAGGACGGCACAAATATCCGTGCCCGAGGGGGGATTCGAACCCCCGAACGTAGTGGCCGTGCAGACCGTGACTGGAGCGCCTCAGTCCCCTCGGCCACCGCGGCCGGCTGTGAGGCAAAAATCTTAGAGGGAGACCGAGGGACGAATACAGTAAGCAGATTGAAAAGGATGTAAGTTGCCGAACGTATTCTCAGATGAAGAGACTTGCACAGGACCGGGTAGCGTGGAGAGCTGCATCAAACCAGTCTACGGACTGAAGACCACAACAACAACATTGAAAGATCGTCTGAAGATGAGCATCATTTACCAATATATATGGGGCCAAAGGTATTGACGACCGCCTACTTAACGCTTTCGTTTTTTCTGTGCTGTACTCGTAAACATGAGAGTTCCTAAGCGCTGTCAACGATTGAGAGGTCCGGGGCTTAGGCTGTCAAACCTCCATCACGGCAATTTTTTCTTAGATATTTTTCGATGAATTTGATAATACTCTCATATTTGCAATATCCTTTCTTGCCTTCAAGTAGAATATCGGGAAGTGTGATTAATATTCAATTAAGTGTATTATCTACGAGCGATATTCCGAAAGCAAGGTCCGGTTAAAAAATCCAAAATCAGACTTGTTTCCAGCGCAATTGTTTTATTGAAATCTCTTCGTTCTGAAACTTCCTGGCAGATTAAAATTGTGTGCCGGAACCGGGACTCGAACCTGGGACCTTTGCCTTTCGCGGGCAAGCGCTCTACCGACTGAGCTACCCCGACACGACTCACGATGCCGCCTCACAACTTTACTTCCGCCAGTACCTCGCCTCCTACTTTCCAAACTTCTCTTCGTTCTTTCTCTACTTCTCTACATAATCTCCATACTTATTTAGACATTTGTCATGTCGTTCAACAAACTTTCGAATGCCTAAGTCGTAGAAATCGGCCGCGTGCGAAGATAACCAGTCTAACAGCTTGTTTCACTTCGTCATCTGTGTGGATGCGCTTGCCGCCAAGAAACTCCTTTAGGTAGCGGAAAAGGTGGAAATCAGTTTGAGCCAAGTCCGGACTGTACGGTAGGTGGTTCATCTTTTCCCATCCAAAGTTCTTGATTAGACAATGTTTGGTTGTGTGGCCATATTCCGCAGCAGCTGTTAAATTTGATAAGAGGTACTCTGTCTAATGCTGATTGCAATTAAGAGATTTACACCATGCGCGTTTCGCTTTCTTATTTTAAAAGCATCTTCTGTGGTCTGTAAATGATACAAAGGTTTGTACAGTTTGTTTTCGATAAATAGATTAAAAACAGTTTTTAAAAAAACATTTTGCACGTTAGGCCTAAGTGTTTTTAACTTAATATTCGGTCTGCTCACGGTGTTGAGGTCTCTTCTTAATGTGTTACTACTGTTTCTCCGTCTTGTTGGCTGGAGTTCGTTTGTTCCTGGTGTGTGTTTGTCGGCCTGTGTACAGCACTTTCCGTGTGTTTTTGTTTCGTTTCTTCCTTTTCATCCCACCACATCACATCACTTCCCTTTTTGAAATGTATACAGATTACAGATCACCTGTTGTAAGTCTGTTTATCATTTCACTACAGTGTGGCTATGTTTTCGTCTGTTCATTTGTTTTCCGTGTGGTCTGTGAGTGTTGCCAACGTTATATATTTATAATATATAAATACGAATTAATTCAACAAGTGTGTGTGTGTGTGTGTGTGTGTGTGTGTGTGTGTGAGAGAGAGAGAGAGAGAGAGAGAGAGAGAGAGAGAGAGAGAGAGAGAGAGAGAGAGAGAGAGAGAGAGCATAAGACAGATTACCTCTCATAATCAATTCTTTATTAGAGTTTGCGTGTCCTTTGCAGTATGGAGTCTGGCATTTACCATGTAACAACAACCCTACAGACGACAAAATACCACGTCGCTTATTCTGGACTGCACCTCTAAGTTTAGTCAGGATAGCGCAGTAGGCGGCTTTATTGACCGTTGTCCATCTTTCCACAAAGTCGTTTAACAATACTCCATGTCTATCCCAAAACACGGTCGCCATAACCTTGCGCGCAGAGATTGTCTGCTTTGCCTTGACCTTGCCTGGCGATGGCGTGTGACGCCATTACATCGACTGACGTTTAGGCTCGGGGTGATGTGAGAAACCCATGTCTTCGTCCCATGTGACAATACGGTCTAAAAGACTGTCACCGAACATCATATCGCTCCAAAGATGCAAGAGCAGAAGCCGTTCTTTACATTTTACGGGTCTCGGTACGCAGCCCGGGAACCCAACAGGTGCACAATTTTCGAAACTTCAAATGTTCAGACAATTCTGTACAACGTTGTTGTCACATTCGCGAAATGCACTTCTAAACCTGAAATAGTCAATCGTCGATCGTCACAAATTTTGTCGTCAATCGCATGAACCAACTGGTCTGAAATTATGGATGGTCGGCCGGAGCGTGGTGCATCGCGCACATTTCCCCGTACTTAAAGGCTCGCACCCATTTGAGTACATCAGTATCACTCATTATGTTAGGATCATACACTTCAGTTATCTGTCGATGAAATGTTTCAGGCAGACAAAAACCGTATCACTGCCCATATTTCATAATCGGCGGGCTGATTGCTTGTCTTAAACATTGTGAACTGACACTATCAACAGCACACAGCAACAGTAATAACGATACTGGCGGCGTTATGGGTATGCCTGGGGTATACAAGAGTCGGCGCGCATGCGTGTTTTGTCCTTGGCGCCACTTTCAAATATTTACGGCGAATCGGACCTTACTTTTGGAATAACCGTCGTATTTAATGCGGTTTTACTTGTGATACACAGTACAAAATCAATAAAAATAAGAAATGAATAAAAACAGTTTTACAATCTATATTACACAATTCCAATCACTGGTCGTCTTTAGTCGGCGTCCTCACAGCCAGTAGAGTGAAACATTATAAAAATAAAAGACCAATACGTCTCACACCATGCACAACACGCAGACGTCATATTGCCACATTCACAAGTTGTCCAAGATATCGTTCAAGGAAAATATACCTGATTTATACTGCTGAAGACAGGTCTATCAGATATTAATGTCGATGCGTACCAAGAGTTTAGAAGCATATTTTCACAGACAGGCGCGGACAACTGATTATGATACAAGGCGTGTATTTTAATGGCATCTTCTATACCATTAATTTCTCTGCTCCCGTGTAATGTGTCATGCCGGGAAAAGTTAGGGTCCCATATAACTGATACAGTTCGGAGGTCAGCTATCCAGATTCTGAGAAAGTGATAAACTCATTTCCAAATTGTCTCTGTATATCACAAATAACACAGCTGTAAAAAGATAATTAGATTAGACTAATACTTGTTCCATAGATCATGAACACGACACTTCGTAATGATGTGGAACGTGTTAGGTTAATGAAGGGTGTCTGTACAAGACGTTACATTGCAGAAAATATTACATGCCAATTTTATTATATATTTTATTTTTCAATTTACATTTACTACTTTATATCTAAGAAATCATATGAGTAGGAATAGTTGTCATTCAGAAATTCTTTTAATTTATTTTTAAATGCTAGTTGGCTGTCAGGCTTCTGATGCTGCTTGGTAGGTGACCGAAGACTTATGGCAGCATAATTTACCCCTTTCTGTGCCAAACTCAGATTTAGCCCTACAGAGTGGAGATCATCCTTTCTCCAGGTGTTATAGCTTTGCACTCTGAAATTACTTTTGAACTGGGTTGGATTATTAACAACAAATTTCGTAAGTGAATATATATACTGTGTATACAGGGTGTTACAAAAAGGTAGAGCCCAACTTTCAGGAAACATTCCTCATACACGAAGAAAGAAAATATGTTATGTAGACATGTGTCCGAAAACGCTTAATTTCCGTATTAGAGCTCATTTTAGTACGGATGGGGCTTCATTCCAACGTGATCAAATTATAAATTTTCACAATCAACATGTGTGGGCTGACGAGAATCCGCACGCAATTGTGCAATCACGTCATTTTCTGTGAACGTTTGGGCAGGAATTGTTGGTGATGTATTGATTAGGCCTCATGCTCTTCAACCTACGCTCACTGGAGCACGCTATCATGATTTCATACGGGATACTCTGTGTTGCTTTAGCCTTTACAGGTACGACACAACATGTGGTTCATGCACGATGAAGCTCCTCCACATTTCAGTCGCCGTCTTCGTACGCTTCTCAACAACAGATTTGGTGACCGATGGATTTGTAGAGGCGGACCAATTCCATGGCCACCACGCTTTCCTGACCTCAATCCTCTTGACTTATTCATGGGGGCATTTGAAAGCTCTTTTCTACGCAATCCCGGTACCAAATGTAGAGACTCTTCGTGCTAGTATTGTGGACGGCTGTGATACAATACTCCATTCTCCAGGGCTGCATCAGCGCATCAGGGATTCCATGCGACGGAGGGTGGATGCAAGTATCCTCACTAACGGATGACATTTTGAACATTTCCTGTAAGAAAGTGTTTGAAGCCACGCTGGTACGTTCTGTTTCTGTGTGTTTCCATTCCATGATTAATGAGATTTGAAAAGATGTAATAAAATGAGCTCTAACACGGAAATTAAGCGTTTCCGGACACATGTCCACATAACATATTTTCTGTGTGTGTGTGTGTGTGTGTGTGTGTGTGTGTGTGTGTGTGTGTGAGGAATGTTTCCTGAAAGTTTGGCCGTACCTTTTTGTAACATCCTGTATACACTTAATTTACTATTAATGAAACTTCACGATATCCTACTTCAAAATAAGGCAAGGAAAGGTACTATCAATTTGAGATTATTATCAAATACATCGAAAAATCTCACTAAAAACAGCCATGATGGAGGTTCGAACCTTGATGTACCGTTTGACAGTCCAAGACCTGGACCGCTCGACAGGCGACGGCAAGTATCTCACGTTTCCGAGAACCCAAGATGCTGCACGATAACACAAAAACGTTACTTACTCGAATGTCATTAACTTTTGACCACTTACACGCTAGTAAGAAATGCTCATCTTTAGACGATCTTCCGATGTATAGTACTCATAATGCGATTTTCCATCATCAACTTTGACCTTTATTTTTTCAAAAACTACCGAGTGTCTAGCATAAAGCCAAAACAAGTCTCTTTATTTTCAATATAGAATGTTCATGCGAAATTTGATCTAAATTGATCTCTCACAAGTGAGAGCCTCTCCTTGTGAGTAGACTGTATTGTACTAGGAATAAATTGGTGTTAACTCGTAGCGGGATCTGTTTATAACACATTAGATCATTAAAATTGCTACACCGCGAAGTTACGTGCTACAGACGCGAATTTAAGCGACAGGAAGAAGATGCTGTGATATGCAAGTGATTAGCTTTTCAGAGCATTCACACAAGGTAGGCGCCGGTGGCGACACCTACAACGTGCTGACATGAGGAAAATTTCAAACCGATTTCTCATACACAAACAGCAGTTGACCGGCGTTGCCTGGCGAAACGTCGTTGTATCGCCTCGTGTAAGGAGGATAAATGCGTACCATCACGTTTCCGACTTCGATAAAGGTAGGATTGTAGCCTATCGCGATTGCGATTTATCGTATCGCGAAATTGCTGCTTGTGCTGGTCGCGATCCAATGACTTATCAGAATATGGAATCGGTGAGTTCAGGAGGGCAATACGGAACGCCATGCTGGATCCCAACGGCCTCGTATCACTAGCAGTCGAGATGACAAGCATCTTATCTGCATGGCTGTAACGGATCATGCAGCCAAGTCTCAATCCCTGAGTCAACAGATGGGGACGTTTGCAAGACAACAACCATCTGCACGAACAGTTCGATGACGTTTGCAGCAGCATGGACTATCAGCTCTGAGACCATAGCTGCGGCTACACTTGATGTTGCATCACAGACAGGAGCACCTGTGATAGTGTACGCAAAGAGACGAACGTGGGTGCATGAATGGCAAAACATCACTTTTTCAGATGAATCCAGGTTCTGTTTACAGCAGCATGATGGCCGCATCCCTGTTTGGCAACATCACGGTGACCGCACATTGGAAGTGTGTATTCGTCATCACCATACTGGCGTATCACTCCAAATGGGATGCCATTGGTTAAACATCTGTCATCTCTTGTTTTCATCGACAGCATTTTGAACAGTGGCCGTTACATTTCAGATGTGTTACGACCTGTGGCTCCACCCTTCATTTGATCCCTGTGAAACCCACCGTTTCAACAGGATAATGCACGACCGCATGTTGCAGGTCCTGTACAGGTCTTTCTGTACACGGAAAATGTTCGACAGCAGCACTCTCTCCAGGTCTCTTACCAACTGAAAACGTCTGGTCAATGGTGGTCGAGCAACTGGCTCGGCACAATACTCTACTCACTGCTCTTGCTTACCTGTGGTATCGTTTTGAAGCTGTATGGGCATCTGTACCTGTACACGCCATCCAAGCTCTGTTTGACTCAACAACGCCCAGGCTTATCAATGCCGTTTTTACGCCCAGAGGTGGTTGTTCTGGGTACTGATTTCTCAGGATCTATGCACCCAAATTGTGTGAAAATGTTGCCACATGTCAGCTCTAGTATATTTGTGCAATGAATACCTGTTTATCATCTGCATTTCTTCTTGTTCAAAATGTTCAAATGTTTGTAGAGTCTATGGGACTTACCGACGGGGTCATCAGTCCCTAAACTTACAAACTACTTATGAACTACTTACAACTAAGGACGGCACAAATATCCATGCCCGAGGGGGGATTCGAACCCCCGACCGTAGTGGCCGTGCGGACCGTGACTGGAGCGCCTCAATCCCCTCGGCCACCGCGGCCGGCCATTTCTTCTTGGTGTAGCAATTTTAATGGCCAGTAGTGTACATACTTTCATATGCTTCCATGTCTCCCCCAACGAAGTGGAAGAGTTCGTTACAGGTTACAGCCCTGTAACAACTTCTGTTATATGCAGCTCGTGAGGCAGGGTGTAGAGAGCTGGCCACAGTGCCTAACACACTACCGTAGGAGCAACTACAGTCAAATCGACTGGTGCAGTTGGCATGCTCTACCTCTGCACCATATTGCACACAGGAGTTGAGAATCCAATGACCAACACTCAATACACCAACCTTGCGATTTAAGACCCTCCTATGGGGTGGAGCTTTGAATTGTCAGCAACCAACTACCCTTTTTTTATATTTTTGGTATAACTTTAACGAATATTTTATTCTCCCATACCCCGCAGTAGTAGTACGCTACACAGGCTGGCTACAAAGAAATGAGATTTGAAACTGAAGGAGAGGCATTAAATTAAAATTTGTGCCATGGCTAGGATTCAAACCCGATGCCTCCTTTTTACTAGGGGGGCACTATACCACCATGATTTAATGAATATAACGACTGCATGGACTGTCTCATGGAAAAGATTCAAGGCTACCCTTTTTAGCATCACTTGTGCCTACAATGACTACGGTAAGCCATCCGGAGCCACCAGTCACTTCAAGACTGCTTATACTAAAATCAAATCTGGCCCCCACAAAAGTAATTAGGCCATGCAAAGTTTTCTCTTGAGCAGTGCTACCAACACCTGATTCACCAGGATTTGATTTTAATATAAGAAGTCTTGAAGTGACTGGCAGACCTGGGCAGCTTACCATAGCAATTGTATGCACAAGTGATACTAAAAAGGGTGGCCTCTAATGTTTTCCAGAGAGGGGAATTGTTGCATTTCGTGCGTGGAGTATTGCAGAGGTTCCTGGTACTCCATATTTTGTAGGTGACAAACCATTCTGTTTGAAATAGGCAACGTGTTTCTGGCGACAAAAACATCAATTCTGCCTCATCTTGCCCTATGTAAATATTTATCAATGTTGCCAAGACTCTGGAACAGTGGATAACAATGAACGTTAATGGGAATGATTCAGCCTTGTTCCTCAGGCGAGGTGATATATGTAAATATCAACTAATGAATCATTTTCCAGAGACATATTTTGTCTCAATATATCAGAAATATGACACACACACACACACACACACACACACACACACACACACACACACACACACACACACACACACCTACATGCTTTTAACCTCTTACTCATAATGTTTCATAAAGTATCTCTCATGTCTTTCTGTGACAACACTTAAATACTTTTTCACCACAGATACATGTACTAACATGAGTATAAAATATATTCCTTAAATTACATTTCTGAATATGTAGATTTATTTCTTACTATCACCTACCATTTACATATTTTTTATAGATCCTGACACCCATTTGGATTTAGGGTTCATCATCCACCTAAGATTCAATGTCAAAGCTGGATTGTGTTTGGCTTAGAGAATATTCTTTGTCTCAGACTACTGACAGTGTATCTGATTCAACTTAAAGTAATGTAAACAACTTGTCCCACGTGTACAGTGGTATTTATCCATAGTAATTCAAGCAGTTAGCATAAGTGTACTAATGCAATGCTCCCTGCAGAACTTATGAGAAGGACAAACTACACTTGATTAATACAATATGAGCTCAGGTTTAGTCACAGAATGAAACTATTTGACTATAGTACAAGGTATTTGGATACACCTTGAAGCAATTTTCTAGTACAGTCTGGATGATAACAATGACACTTCAAACTCTAATGGAAAATAAATAATCCGGATGTTCTGGTAGCTGGCAATTCCAAGGACGAGGACATGTCTAGAATACACTTGTGGCGGTGATAGCCAACAAACTATTGACCACCTCCTTTGGAATGTAATATCTATCATGTTTCGGTGCCATTGAAATTTGTAATGAGTCTTTGTATGTTGCTAGTGGACTTGTAATAAAGTGTGTCTCTTGTATTTGGTGGTTACTCTGGGGCTACAACCCCTTTAAATCCCACACACTAAAGAGACAAAGAGATTGGTATATATGGCTAATATTGTGTGGTACCCCCACCCCATCCCCACGAGCATACTGAAGTGCCACAAAATGACATGAAATGGTCTCAGCTAATGTCCATGGTAATATTGGAGGTGAATGAAACTTTTCACTCTGCAGCGGAGTGTGCACTGATATGAAACTTCCTGGCAGATTAAAATTGTGTGCTGGAACCGGGACACGAACCTGGGACCTTTGCCTTTCGCGGGCAACCGCTCTACCGACTGAGCTATCCCGACAACTCACGATGTCGCCTCACAACTTTACTTCTGCCAGTAACATTGGAGGTAATTGACACCATGAGTCTACATATACATCTACATCTACATGGGATACTCTGCAAATCACATTTAAGTGCCTGGCAGAGAGTTCATCAAACCACCATTATACTATTTATCTCCCATTCCATTCTCGAATAGCACGCAGGGAGAAAGAACACCTGAATCTCTCTGTTCAAGCTCCAATTTATCGTATTTTATTCTGAATGTCATTTCTACCTACGTAAGTGGCAGTCAACAATATATTTTCGCATTCGGAGGAGAATGTTGGCGATTGGAGTTTCGTAAGTAGCCCACACCACAGAGATAAGCGCCGTTGTTGTAATGTTTCCCATCCCAGATCCTGTATCATTTCCATAATGCTGTCTCCCCTGTATCGTGACAATACGAGACGAGCTGCCCTTCTTTGGACTCTTTTGATGTCCTCCGTCAAACCCACCTGATAAGGATCCCCCACTGGGCAGCAATACTCCAAAATGGACAGACAGGCATAGTGTTTGCAGTTTCTTTTGTAGTTCTGTTGCATCTTTTAAGTGTTCTGCCAATAAAACGCAGTCTTGTGATTCACCTTTCCCATGACATTATCTACGAGTTCTTTCCAGTTTAAGTATGAAGTAATAGTAATTACTAGGTATTTTGTGGAGTTTACAGCCTACACTTTTAATTGATTTATATTGTAAACAAAGTTTAATGGATTTCCTTTCATACTCATGTGGACGACTTCACACTACTTATTATTCATAGTCAATTGCCAAATTTTACACCATAGTGATATCTTATTCAGATCGTTCTGCAGTTGGTTTTTATCTTCAGATGATTTTACTAGATAGTAAATGATGGCATCTGCAAACAACCTAAGAGAGCTACTTAGATTTTACCGTAAATCGTTTATGTAAATAAGGAACAACAGAGGACCAATAACACTACCCTGTGGAGCGCCCGATATCACCTCTGTTTTAGTATATGACTTACCATCGATTACTACGAATTGTGTCCTCTGACAGGAAATCCCCTATCCAATTGCAAATTTGGGGTGATATACCATAAGCACACAATTTTATTAAAAGCCGTTTCCTACAGGTCTGTCCATAAAAATGTAGGAATATCACGGGGTGCAGATCTCTTTGGAACAGTACATTGCAAGGCATCCCACATATCCTCAATATCTGTGTCTGGAGAGTTTAGTGGCCAATGGAGGTGTTTAAGCTCAAAAAGAGTGTCCCTGCAGCCACTCTGTAGCAATTCTGGACCTGTGAGGTGTCACACTGTCCTGCTGGAATTGCCGAAGTCAGAATGCAAAATGGACATGAATGGATGCAAGTGATCAGTCAGTATGCAAACATATATGTCACTTGTCAGAGTAATATCTAGGCTTATCAAAGGTGTAATCACTCCAGCTACATGTCCCACACCATTACAAAGCCTCCACCAGCTTGAGCAGTCCCCTGCTGACATCCATGGCCTGCGGATTCATGAGACTGGCTCCATACATGTACATGTTGAAACATGTCCATAAAACATATTATTTGTAAGAAAATGTGCCTCCTGTTTTGTGTCGAGTAACTTGTTTGCAAGAAAATGTATAATATTGCTTCTACTCTGTGTATCGATATGTGTACTTAACTCTGTGAAGTTTCATCTTTGGCAAAGATTATGCATTGCATAGCACTGTAGCTCGCACAGAGAGAGTGAGGGACTTGGGGTTTAGCTCGCTTAGAGAGCGGTTGAGTTGTATGTATGGCTCAGATGTAGAGCAGAGGCTGCTGTGCCAGCAAGTTGATTTGATTGTATTTGGGATATATATTTTATTTTTTATTACTATCAAAATGTTGTACCACCACATGGAATGAAGGTAATTGCATTTGATGTCATTAGGAAAAAATTGTGTTATGTAGGTAATGTAATGGTGATTATTATAATAAGTAACAAAGTTGACCTTTTTTCCAAGTTTCATTTACGTAGTTAGAAGATTAACCTACTTCCTTTATTTGATAATTAATTATTTGTGGATTTAAAGTGCAGTATTTATTTTGTAATCCTGTTGAACAGATTTCGTATTGGTGCCATAGTAAATGATTGTCATGCAACACTACAGTTAATTGATTATGATACTGAATTTTGATAATTAGGTACTGATCTGCAAAAAATTATCGCAGTCAAACATTAAGAAAGTGGTTTGTGGTTTTTTAATATCTTTCTCGCAGTCAAATTTTTTTGAGTATAGTCAGTGTCTGTTTCATATGGTGACTTGCCACAGTTGTTTTGTTAAAATATCCGTTGCGCACATAATCAGTTTAGTGCACTGTTTCTTATTTAACAGTATATACATCAATATCAGGGCCATAATTAAACCAAATTGCTGTGTTAATGAACAATCTGCTGTCTGATTAAACAATAGGTTCAACATCATACATCACACACACAGCTTTTAATGTTCACCCACTCGTCGTCGTAGTTCTGGGCTTCAGTCTGCAGACTGGTTTGATGCAGCTCTCCACGCTGCCCTGTCCTGTGCAAGTCTCTTCATCTGAGAATATGTTCGGCAACCTACATCCTTTTGAATTTGCTTACTGTATTCGTCCCTCGGTCTCCAAATGTTCAAATGTTTGTATAGCTTATGGGACTTAACTACGGGGTCGTCAGTCCCTAAACTTACAAACTACTTATGAACTAGCTAATCCTAAGGACGGCACAAATATCCATGCCCGAAGGGGAATTCGAACCCCCGACCGTAGTGGCCATGCAGACTGTGACTGGAACGCCTCAGTCCCCTTGGCCACCGCAGCTCTGTCTCCCTCTAAGATTTTTACCCCCAACACTTCTTTGACAATTCATTGATGTCTCAGAATGTGTCCTACCAATCTATCCCTTCTCTTAGTCAGGATATACCAGATACTCCTTTTCTCCCCAATTCGGTTAAGCACCTCATTAGTCATGTGATCTCCCCATCTAATCTTCATCATTCATCTGTAGCACCACATTTCAAAAGCTTCTGTAATCTTTTTGTCTGAACTCCTTATCGTAGATGTTTCACTGTCATACAATGCTACACTCCACACAAAGGCTTTCAGAAAGGACTTCATAACATTTAAATAAATATTGGATGTTAACAAGTTTCACCTCTTTAGAAACAATTTTCTCCCCATAGCCATTCTGCATTTTATATCTTCTTTACTTCGGCCATCAAAAGTTATCTTGCTACCCAAATAACAAAATTCATCTTCTACTTTTATTGTCTCATTACCTAATCTAATTCCTTCAGCATCGCCCAATTTTCTGACATTCCATTCCATTTCATTACCTTCGTTTCACTCTTGTTACTGTTCATCTTCATTTCAAGACACTGTCCATCCCATTCAATTGCTCTTCCAGATCTTTTTCAGTCTCTGACAAAATTACTATGTCATCGGTGAACCGCAAACTTTTTATTTCTTCTCCCTGGACTTTAATTCCCTCTCCGAATTTCTCCTTCCATTCCTTCACTGCTTGCTCAATGTACAGATTGAACAACATTGGGGAAAGGCTACAGACCCACTCGATACAACTGTAAATGAGACTCATTAGACCAGGCAACACGATTCTAGTCATCAACAGTCTAATGCCGTTGTTGAACCCAAATGAGGTGTAAAGCTTTGTGTCTTGCAGTCAGCAAGGAAAACGCGTAGGCCTTTGGCTCCAAAAGCCAATATTGATGATGTTTTGTTGAATGGTTCATACACTGACATTTGTTGATGGACCGGCACCGAAATCCACAGCAATCTGCAGAAGAGTTGCAATTCTCTTGTCATTGTTCCCGTTCTTGCAGGATCATTTCTTCTCACAGCAATGTTGCAGATTTGATGTTTTATCAGATTCCCAATATTCACAGTGCAGTCAAGAAATGGTCATACAGGAAAATCCCCATCTCACTGCTACCTTGGAGATGCTGTGCCCTATCTCTAGTCTGCTGACTATAACATTACATTCAAACTCAATTTAATCGGGATACCCTGCCAATGTAGCAATCTTATCACCTGTGCCAGGCACCTGTTGACTTATATGGGCATTGTCAATCACAGCATGGTCCTCTGACTGTTATCTCTCTGTATGAATATGCAAGCCTATACTAGTTTCTTTGACGTTTGGTGTATGAACATATAAAGAATGGGAAGGAACTAGTAATGTTTTAGCAGACTGTCAGATTTTTAAAATGATTCTAATGATTATGCTTCAGGGTAAAGAATTAGGAAGGAGAAGTAAATATATTTTAAAAGATGTTTTATTCACTAGGTAATTATACATTCATATACCATTTTGATATCATCATCAACAACGACAACCACCACCACCACCACCACCACCACCACCACATCAGCATTATCATGTTAATAATCTTCTGGTAGCAAGCATCAATGAGATATAACTGGCAGATTCAGCATTGTGTCATCAATATCCATGAAAATAATAATAATAATAATAATAATAATGACTGCATTAGTCAAATGTTTGTATAGCTTACAGGACTTAACTACGGGATCATCAGTCTCTAAACTTACAAACTACTTATGAACTAACTAATACTAAGGATGGCACAAATATCCATGCCCGATGGGGGAGTCAAACCCCCGAACATAGTGGCCATGCAGAACGTAACTGGAGTGCCTCAGTCTCCTCGGCCACTGCAGCCGGCACTGCATTAGTCCTAAGAAATGATATAATAACCTCGATCAGCCTCCTGGTCAGTTCAAACACCTTAGATTTCCTTATCTCAAAGTAGTAGAGTGTATGAAGTGAAATAGGGGTGGCTGATATTATCTCAGAAATATTCATACCCTGAGGAGAGCACTGATGTGTCTATTCAACAGATACACAATTAGTCCATGAGTCACTGATGGAGACAAATTGATGATAGTTTCTTGTAATATTCATTTAGTTTCAAACCTGATCACACACATCACAAGCTTTGTAATTGTAGCTCTTACTAAATCACAAAACTAGACATCCCATAAGTCGTCATGGGATTTGATTTGGAACCATATATATTTTCTCAACAGCCATAAAGATAGATTTTTTTCCCATTGCAATATTATATCTGTGGCTTTCTTGGAGCTCTAGTGATACAATTTCACACATGTCTTCAGTTCATGTACAGGTTAAACTGCCTGAAAAAAACTGACATATTCCAGTTAAGGTACAATTGGAAATTAGCCCTGTCAAGTCTACAGTACTAACTGATGGGAAAATGAACACTGCCAAAAACTGGAGAATGATTCACATGACTGTAGGATGAGGTGGCTGGATATATGAGATATATGATACATGTCTTCATTATTGTAAGTTCATCTGCTATTAAGTATGATACACACTTTTTGATGGAAGACAAAAAAATTATTGAATCGATAAATCAATAATTCACGTTGAAGAATGGCCATTAATGAAATACTTTTTGTAAAAGATTCATATTTTTCCATGTTCGAAGGGATAACTGAAACTCGATCTGGGTTTAATGCTCACATTGTGGATCACACACACACACACACACACACACACACACACACACACACACACACACAACCAATGACATACCCATTTAGGGATAGACCTCATGGGTATCAGATATTTGTATATTTCTATATTTATAGTATGTGAAGTCCCAAATTGAAATCAATTTATGCAACACTGAAAAATACTACAAAAAACAGACTTCAAAGTTTTTTTGAGCATCTTTAATTACTTGGAAATAAGTGGCCCCTCTGTACTAGGAAACACATTTAAGAGGTGCATGCTTGGTCCGTATCTCAGCAACCCAGAAACATTTCCGGGGACAATGCATATAAACAACAACACGAACAAGCAAAACACACACTAATTCTTGCAGAGGGAGCCAGCTGCAATAGAGAGATGGCAGACCAAGCTCTGTCTCGGCATATCCGTACACTTACCACTGATCCGCTGGAGCTGGCTATATCTGGGCACCAGCTGACTGAGGCCAGTTTGCCTTCTGCTGAGTGCAGCTTCAAGATTCAACAAGAAGACATACCTCCACAACATTCACTGAGAAAATGTTCCCTTGCTATGATGCAGGACTACTGAGGACTTATTCTTGGAGTCTTTGTTTGCCATCAAAGTGGACCTCGCCTTTGCCTGCACTACTGACTTCATATCTGAACTCTACTTTGTGACAACTGTACTGGTTTTTTTTCTGTGACCTTTTTGAGGACTGATGCCTTGTACCTGTCAAGACAATTTGTGCATTGAGTTAGGAATTTCATTGCCTGTGAACTTACACAGAACTGTGATAATAAATCATGCTCCTAAAATGTGTGTGTGTGTGTGTGTGTGTGTGTGTGTGTGTGTGTGTCTCAGAACAGAATGTTGCCATTCCTTTCCCTTTTTTCTTCTTATTTTACTTGTGTTTAAATATCCTCAAGATTTTTATTTAAAATCCATCTAATACATGGTAATTAACACATATGTAAACACATTTTTTACTGAACAATTTATATATTTTATTTATTCTTAATTTTCAAAATTTTATGAATAATGATTTCAATTTTAAAAATTCACAAACTTTCTATGACATGTTCTGCACTATTAATTAATGACGGTTGTCCTTATTTGTTCACTTTTGAAGAGATTTTCAGTATTGCTCCAAAATGTAATTTGTGAAATTTATTTCACTGATAGCATCAGTGTTATCAACCTGTTATAAAGTATTCAGAATAAACAAAAAAGTACATTTTTCATAATAAATTATAATTAAAAACTAATTAACTCACTGGTGATACTGGACTTTAAAATCCATTACCACAGCAACATGTTTTTGCCACCTGTCCATCTTGCGCTATTTCCTTCCAGTCACCTTCAGTAACTAGGCTCCTCCTCAAATCAGCCTTTACATTGTCCTCCCATCTATACCTACGTCTTCCCCACAGGATATTTTCTCTCTGAGTGACCTACCAATACTCTGTGCGCTGCCCTGCCTTCATCCATTTGAGCCACATGACTCGCCCATCATAGCCTGTGTGATGTAATAACACTGATTACGTTAAGGCTTCATAGCGTTCGTGAACCTCTTTATTATGCAGTTTTTGCCATTCCCCGCTAATGTTATCCCTTATTATTATATTATTATTTTAATTAGATGTGTATTAAGTATCATAAAATGAAGAAATGCAAGCTTCAAACCATCGATGAAATCATTTCTTAATTATCAATTTACAATGCTACCAATGAGCCAGTGCAGCTGTCAGAAACCTCGATGATATGATCCCTAGAGTAAGTGCACTCTAATGTTACAGGAGCAGGCACACAGGGTATTATGTACAAATTTATAATAAGTGGTGATATATTCCTGTTACTTTATCATTTATTGCAGCAGTTTACATTACATGATACAACGATTACAAGGAAAGGAACATTTAAGGTTATGCTTAACAATAGTTTCATACATGTTATAAATGTTAACTTATTACACTGGAATAATTCACTTCTAAATTAATTGTCTTTGGCCTCAGGGGAATGCATGCTGCATTTTCTGAAGAGAACTGTTGTTTGAGAGTGACCTTTGCAAACAAAATCATTACATGAGCAACATTTGGAGTTATTCTTTGTCCTTCCACAAATTCCACATCTACCTTTTTTCTTCTTTGGTTGCTCTTTTGCATTCGTCTCGTTAACTTTGATACGTAGATACATGCTAACATCAGCTGGTAAGCTTGGTATCACAGATCGTTCGATAAGATGTAGTTTCACGAGTTGAAAAGAGATGTTCTTTAGAAAAATGTGATGTGGATGTTTCTCATTATTTTCATTTGCTTGAAACAACACCTGTGCATTGATACCTGCTATGTTCAACAATGAATACTGTATAGCCACTGTCCATCTTCTTGTCATTTGTGTTACTGAATATTTATTACATATTTAGTCAACAGTATCAAGCCCACCATTTTTCATGTTATAATCCAGTATAATGGGAGGTTTCTTAGTAGCCTCATCTACTATTCCTTCATTGTGCATTGTGGAAATGAGCACAACAGAGTTGTTACATTTAGGTACATATGATAAAACATCTTCGTGGCAACAAAAACTTGCCGAACTGATTTCTCTGTTCTTATTGTGCAAAAAGTCAGGCAGAATATCTTTTTCGATCCTTCCTTAGGGTTCCTATACAAATGATTTTGTTTTGTAGCAGAGAGAGTCAGCGGATAGCTATTATACCAGTTATCTATTGTCAGATTTCTATTTGTGCCTTTTATCGGATTGGTCAGTCTGGATACAATATCAAATTGCTTGTTAGAAACACAAAATGATCTTTCTGGCTGTTTGCCACAATACAATTCCAACAAACCAGCACAGAATGACTTAGCATCCACAGAGCTAATATTTTAGTGCCATATTTAGCTGATTTGTTGGCAATGTATAGTATGAAGCTGAAATGACCTATGAATGCTTCTTGTTTCTTGTCAATAGTAACAAATTCTCCAAGATTGTAACTATTCATGCAGTTTTTTTTTTTTTTTTACAGATGTATCTAGAAAGCTCCCAATAACTGCTAACCTGTCTATTTTACATCTCACATCACTAGTGTCTGTCATCAAATCTAATACACTTGAGAAGGAACAAAAATCTCTTAACTCATGCAGGATCTGAAAACAATCATTTCAGTTTCATCATTTGACCAAAGTTCCAATGCATTTGTATGCTTAACACCTTTTGATGCCAATCAAATAAAGAACACCTAATACTGCACAAATTTCATTTTGACCTGTCAATTTAGCATACCTGTCTCTAGAATAATTTTCTTCAAGCCTTTTTCTCTGAATGTATACATTTGCAAAATGCACAAATCCATCTATCATAGCAATACTGACGATTTTGTGGAATGATTCAATTTCCTCTACAATACCTCATGCTGTCAGTTTAGGGCCTGAACAGATCTTGATAATATTTTTTGCTGATTCACAGGATGTCTTTCTGTATATCAGTTTTCATCTATTTCATTTATTTATCCCTACCAATAAACACATCATCTTCAGTATAAAAGGAAGGTAAACTTCCATCACATTCAATTTCAGAGCAAATATCATGATCACTCAGTGATATTACTTAATTTTCTCCACCAGAAAACAAATCATCAGTATCTTCAACAGTCGTCTTCTTCTGCAAGCACCTCTAAAAGAGTACACTAATTCCTCGTCTGTCAAATATTTTTTGGCCCTAAAATTAGAAACATGAACTATGAACAACAGCTAATGAAATATATTAATGTACGTCTCAAAAATAAACTGCTTCTTTTCCATAACACTTCGTAGAGTACATCGATGCTGCAGTTCCAGGAATGACCTATTGTTGACCATAATATGTTGAACCTGCAAACGCTCTGACACTATTAAACATAAGCTAAACAATGAGTAGAAAGGTACGTACAATTACATGGCTATAATGCTTGGTGTTTTTGTGGTGGGGGCGTACAGATGACACTGGTGAATAAAATACACCAGCATGCCCGCTCTAGGGTTAAAGAGGCCAAACTAACTACAAAGTCAATTTTCTCAAGAATATTTGAGCAAATGGCTTTGACTGATTGCTATTTCAGTTTTAATGTCCTGTATATAAATATAAATAGTTACAAAAATCCAATATCCATGTGGTTCCTTGTAAATTTGCTTATGAGTATGCATTCCTGGAAAGGTGGGATAATGAGATTAATTCTGAGCAAAGAAAGTTTTAAGGATAGCATGACAGCTTATTCACCTATTGTGACACAAACAACAGCTAGTTTACTAGAGTGGAGTTACATATCAGTCACATTAATGGTTTACACCAATTGGAATTTTTTTATATCATTAGATCTGAAAATTCATGTGGAAGTACCTAATCTGAGCAGCTAATACATGCTGTACATAGAGTAATATATCATCTCTCAGATTATGGTATAAACTTCATAACACTGTTCCAAACAATGAAATAACAGCACATTAGAGGTCAAGATGACAATGTTTTATGGAAAATAATAATAAAACACCAGTATGAGGATTAATTTCCTATTGTAACACCTGAACTTAACAAGCATGACTTTAATTGATGAACTAATCGATAATGGTTATATTACTAAACTTGCTCATATAATCTCTCATTACCTCTCCACCAGACGCCACCTCATCCATGGCCATATCATTCTAACCCATTGCAACCTCCTCTTCTTCAATAACCATTTCATAATCCACGATAGCAGGTTCTGCTGCAATTAACAAGGAAACTTGATATTACAACAACTCTATATTACACAACATCTTATTAATTATATTTATGTTCATAGTTACAATCTCTGCAACTAGACAACATACCTATCAAAAATTCCTCAGTATCTACAGCTGATATTTTATCCCCATCATTATCCTGATCAAGAAACTGCATGGTGAAGAAATATTGAGGCTACACTTCCTCGAGTGGTTATACTGAAAAAGAATAGGAAGGAATCAATAACTTTGTTGTTAAACTATGAGTAAGGAAATGCCTAGAAGAATAAGAATATAAATAATTGTTATGAGAGATACTTACAGCATACACAAAGAGCCATCTTAACCACTCTCAGATTCTTACAAGACTGCCTTTAAATTTCTTCAAGACTGCCTGTGGTAACTACAACCATAGGAGGAGTGACCATGTTGTGTCGTACATAATTCATTTCATTGGTCCACCTCCCCAGAGATGCACCCTCATAGACTTAGTTGTCAGAAACCGTTTGAGGAAGATTATGTTAAATACGAAGACCACTGGCATTTCACTGGTTAATAATGAGGTGCAGCACATTCTGGCTGAAATGTAAACTATAACCCGCGATCTGAACAACCACAACTGCCATTTATTGAAACCAAATGTTTGTGAGTAAATGACAGTACTGTAGAAACATTAAATTATATCCAGACCACATTTCAATTACCTCTTTGAAAATCGAAAAACATATATCTTTTACAAAAAGTGTTGCAGTAATGCACAATGGGTGGTTTAACAACATTAATTTTCAGTTTATCTATTAAGTAAATTACTTCAGGTCTTCCCTTCAAAAGTGTGTCATACTTAAAACAGGATTAACTTGCAATAATGAATACATACACATCATACTCCTATGTACTGTTGAGTTTTCAAATTGCTTGTTATTGAATAAGTATATGTTTACTCTAGTCTTAAAAACATATGAATCATCCCCAGTGCTTGGCAGTGACAATTTTCCATCAGTTAGTGCTGTAGAGTTGTCAACGCTAATTCTTATTGTACCTCAATCACAATAAATCTAACTTTGTCAAGCAGTTTAACCTGTATAGGGGCTGAAAACCAGAGTTAAATTACTTTTGTGTCCCAGCCTCGTCGCCGCTTTTGTGTCTCGTTTCCGTCGTAGGTGTCGGTGGCTAATTGTCAACGCTAATTCTTATTGTACCTCAATCACAATAAATCTAACTTTGTCAAGCAGTTTAACCTGTATAGGAGCTGAAAACCAGAGTTAAATTACTTTTGTGTCCCAGCCTCGTCGCCGCTTTTGTGTCTCGTTTCCGTCGTAGGTGTCGATGGCCGAGTAGAAGAGACCGACACAGGAGTAAAGGATGCACGCTTGTGCAGGTTCGAAGGTGCACAGCCAGTGGGACAGCAGAAACTAGAAACACTAGAGTAAATTAGAACGAGATATATATTGCACAGAATTTATACAATACTTAACTTTTACATAGGTCAGTACTGCAGAATGCTGATACGTAGTTGAGCTAGAGGCCTGCCTAGTGCCTATCCGATAGCCGAGTCTTCACTGGTGCCTATCTGATTGCGAAGTGTTAACTGGTTGCTATCTCAGTCCCAAGTGAACTATGTCGTTCAGTGGTGGCCACGAGCGGGATAGCAGCAGAGGGCGCTCGTGGCTGACGTCGTAAGAACACCGCGCCATGCGTGCATGGCGGCGAAAGTAGGTGGCGTGTACTTTAGACTTGTGCGACACCACAATTACATCCCCAGATCTCCAAGAAAGCCACAAAGATAATATTAAAATGAGAGGAGAATATAGAACTATCTATGTGGTAGTTAAAAACATCTCTAGGCTAGTTAAAAGTATATACACGATTCCAACTCAATCCCAAATGACAACTTATTGGACTCTTAGTTCTGTGATAGAGTAAGCGCTTCAATTATATTATTGCTTACCATCATTATGTCTACATTTATCAACCTCCTGGTTTGTGTAATCATATTACTAAACAAATATTCAAGAAACCATTGTTTCCATCATGGTTTCATATCAGTTTAAGATAACTCACAGTTCTTCTCAGAATATGAACAGTTCTAAGATAATATCAGCTACCCCATTATCCTTAGATCTTTCAGCAGAGAGTGAAATTCCTCTCACAGCATTGTACCTCAGTGTATTCATATACTTCAACCCCTCACCCCCACCCCGGTCTCAAGAATACAACTCAAAATTCACCTCCATTATATAGGAAAAATTCCTAAGAGGAAAAATATACGTAAAAAATAGACGAAGTACACTTACCAGGCGAAGGGGCACAGGCAGTAATAGCAACAAATAAACACACAGACACACACAGACACACACACACACACACACACACACACACACACACACAAAAATGCTAGCTTTCGCAGCCTAGCTGCTTCATCAGGTAGAAGGGAAGGAGAGGGAAAAAGAAATGATGAGGGTTTTAAGGAAGGGGGTAAGGAGCCATTCCAATCCCGGGACAGGAAAGACTTACCTTGGGGGAAAAATGGAAGGTAAATAAATGCACATACACCCACACATTTACACAGACACAAGTACACTTAGGCAGACATACTGTAGAAAGCCCATATATGTTATACCTTTCACATATGCTATCCTGTTTGTGGAGATCAAAATATGGAGCTTACTTCTCTGTAATATTTCACTTCATATCCTCAACTAGGGTAAGCTAAGGAATAACACCTACTAAGGTGTCTCAGCCGACTGGGAGGCTGATTGAAGTTCAGTATTTGATAATTTCCTTAGAGCAAATGCAGTCATGTTATTATTTATAGTGCATATGAATGAGAGCAGAACATCTAGATGATTTAATTTTCATTGGAGTTTGATTTGTATTTCGTCAGTATAATCTGGGCAGTACCGGAAATTTTTTTTAAGCTATATCAAAATAGTCTTAATACTGTGAAATAATTCATTCTGTGACAAAACCTCAGCTCATATTGTATCTATAACCCAACCGAGTTTGTAGTACATTGTTCTCATAACTGCTGCACAGTGTACTGCATCATTAAACCTATGGTAACTGCATGAATTACGACAGATAAAAAAACTTGTTCCCCAGATGCAGTAGTGTTTATGTTACATTAAGACTAATTAGATATGCTGTTAGTAGTCTGAGACAAAGAATATTCTCAAGACCAATCAGAATCCAGCTTTCAAGTTAAATGATTAACCTTAAAACCAAAGGAGTGTTGGTGCCTGTAAAAGAAATATGTAAAAGGTAGGTGATGGTAATAAATAAATATATGTATGCAGAAGTATAATTTAGGACAAACTTTTAAGCTTGTTATAATTACGTATGCTTCCGTGGCCAGAGTCAGATGACATAAAAGTTTTCTGGGTATGGTACCCGCGTCATGATGTAAGGCTATTACTTAAATAACCAACGTTTCGGCCAATGTTACAGTGGCCTTCATCTGGGTAACTGATGTGAGCTGGTTGTTACTACACTTTATATTACTTTCATTTAGACATTACGTCATAATTTTTAAAAATAAGCGATGTTATTGGTGAAATTTTTTTTTTTTTTTTTTTTTTTTTTTTTGCAGAAGAATGGAACTTTATTTTGATAGGATGCCGAGGTGGAAGGGGTGGGGGTTAGACGTTGCTTATTGCATAGCGAGACATGATTGGTGTTCATCAGCAAATGGGGTGAGGGCTTCCGTTTCTCTCCTGCTGGCAGTTGCTTAATAGTGACGCTCGCGTGTTGTGTTGTCAGTGCGGCCTATTTCGCTGTGATGGCTGGTAGCCAAGAGGGGGCAAGCCTGAGTCCATCTTCTCTATTCATGTTATTAGGGTGTTTAACAATTTCAATGGCTTCCCTTATCTTGCATTTGACCATCCCTGGTTGCTTGGCGAGTATTCTGGCATCGTTAAATTTTATCTTCCTACTGCAATCTTGCTGGTGTTCGGCTACTGCAGATATATTGTGTTGGCCTAATCGAATGTAGCATTCATATTCGCGTATGCGTGTTGCCACTGCCCTCCCTGTCTCACCTATGTACACTTCCCCACACTCGCATTCCACCTTGTATACTCCTGATGCGTGTAGTGCGAACATGAACGCTACATTCGATTAGGCCAACACAATAAATCTGCAGTAGCCGAACACCAGCAAGATTGCAGTAAAAAGATAAAATTTAACGATGCCAGAATACTCGCCAAGCAACCAGGGATGGTCAAACGCAAGATAAGGGAAGCCATCGAAATTGTTAAACACCCTAATAACATGAATAGAGAAGATGGACTCAGGCTTGCCCCCTCTTGGCTACCAGCCATCACAGCGAAATAGGCCGCACTGACATCACAACACGCGAGCGTCACTAGTAAGCTACTGCCGCCGCGCAGCCCACAGCCAGCAGGAGAGAAACGGAAGCCCTCACCCCATTTTCCGATGAACACCAATCGTGTCTCGCTATGCAAGAAGCAACGTCTAACCCCCACCCCTTCCACCTCAGCATCCTATCAAAATAAAGTTCCATTCTTCCGGAAAAAAAAAAAGAGAGAGAGAGAGAGAGAGAGAGAGAGAAAAAATTCACCAATAACATCGCTTATTTTTAAAAATTATGACGTAATGTCTAAATAAAAGTAATATAAAGTGTAGTAACAACCAGCTCACATCAGTTACCCAGATGAAGGCCACTGTAACGTTGACCGAAACGTTGGTTATTTAAATAATAGCCTTACATCATGACGCGGGTACCATACCCAGAAAACTTTTATGTCATTTTAAGCTTGTGTTAATAGATATGAACTGTAAATGATTTCAATCATGTGAGAGATACTTTATGAAATAGTATGTGTAAGAGGCTGAAAGCATGGAGTCGTATGTGCGAATGCATGCGTGTATATGAGTACACTGACAAAAATTAAAATTACAATTTGAAAGTTTATTAACTTGTTGACAAAACACTGTGTTATGCTGCAATCCAATGCAAGCATTTCAAAACGTAATCAATAATCTTACATTCGAAAGTAAGCAATATATTTTATTGTTCTTTTTATTTTATGTCAATTTATATTATTCATTATTGAATATTATCCATAATTAATTGTTTTATCGATCATTTTAGGAATGGATAATAATGAAAAAAGTAATAAAGATCAACATTCATTAATAATTGGTGAAGCCATGAAATTGCTGAAATTTTTTACTTAACTTCTCCTGATCAAGTATAGAATACAATACAGATATCTCGTGAAATAGCGTAATTTGGTAAAATTTATAAATTGTATCATAAACCAGACTTGACCTCCCCCTGCTCAAGTCGAAAATAGGTTACAGTTATCTCAAGAAATAGCGTCATATGGTTCCATTTAAAAATTGTGCTGTAAGCTAGACTTGAGCAGGGGGAGGTCAAGTCAAGAATACAATACAGATATCTTTTCAAATAGTGACATACGAACAGAAACATATATTATTAAGCTACAATTTAATGTAAACATTATTATACATGTAGGATTTAAGAAAATCGCACACATTTGTAGTACTATTTGTTAATATAATAATAAAAAAGTATATTTCTTGCACACAAAATGTCTTAACTTCTTTTATTTTATTTTCATTTCAGATGCCAGACTTGGGACTGTATCACCTCTAAAAAAAAGATCAATACTTCTCATTTATTAGTTTGTAGTGGGGATTGCTATAAACTATGCACGCGCACCTGGTTAATATTGTGAATATAAACTTGCAGCATGGGCGCCATTGTAGATGAACTAAACCTATAAAAAATATTTCCATATTCTTGTATCCAAGTAAACAACTAATACCTTATGTCATCATTCTGTAAATAGTAGGAACATTTTCTCTTCACTATTTTTCAAGATGTTACTATAAATGACGAAGGTTTTGTTATATTTTATACTTGAGCATATTTCAGATCTTTAATCACATTTATGAAATCAGTATTATCATGAATTAATGTAAATTAGTTAGTACCTTAATTTTGGGATGTAGAGCTGTTATTATCCTGTCATAACATTGCAAAATTCGTTGTTTTTCCTATCTTTAATTGTTGTAACAATGCATGGCACTGTTCACAAAAGTATATAAGAAGGCCTCACAAATGTTCCAGATCGCCAGTCTTATAGTTTACGATATATTTATTGTTGTTGTGTATTGTAGGGTAAAACCTATGTTGAAGTAAACAGTTTTATTCACATACCTGGTGTTTTCTCTGAGTTCTTGCTTTAATTTTGACACACACATAAAATGGAGAACACTGTTGTGGTATTGCAAAAGTCTGAAGTACGTGCCACGTGCGTGCCATGCAAGCAAGGCGTAGCATTCTTAAAACTTCAGCCACGAGCACCCTCTGCTGCAACCCCGCTTGCGACCACCACTGAACTGTGGCAATTGGACAAGCACCAGATAAGACTCATTAGTAGGCAAGAGGTTAGGAAAGCACTTTCCACTAGTCTGCAGATACAGAAGTTAAGTATTATATATTTTTTGCAGAAATAGTACATCTTCTACTAATATAGCTTAGTGTTTCTAGTTTCTGCTGCCCCAATGGCTGGTCACCTCAGACTTCGTACCTGCACACACGTGCATCCTACTTCCCTGTAACGGTCTCTCTCGCCTCTGCCACCGACACCCAGGACAACCGGCGTCAACGAGACAAAAATTACTCCAGCTGCTCATATTCTGAATGAATTCTAGGGACTCATGTAAGCTGATAATGCAGATGCAGTTATATAGGAAGTTTTTACATCCACGAGATCTTTAGGTAACACTGTTATGAACTTTGATGCTGTTGAGATATGGTAAGAGTTAATCGTCACAACCACGGAGTCGATCCACCGAACATTTTAAAGTAATTACATCTTAGTTGTAAACTGTCCTTATTACTATATTGTTAAAGGCCTATGACAAAATCACGTACACAGCATAAAATAAAGTTGATTTCAGAGGGCCAATATTATGGTTGTTTTAGTGCTAACACACTAGGAGTGCATTGAACCTATTTTAGAAAACAGGTTCTCTGAGAACAGTGTGAAGGCAATTCACATGCATCTTTCCTCTTCAGACTGTAGGTGGAATACTAGCATTCGCTTTTAATTGCAAAGTGTTGAACCTCGTCTATGGGGATAGTCATTTCTTCTATTGAAGTTTTCAAGTTCTTCCTGTAGACAGTCCACACAGCAATCATACTTGCGTACTTGACACACACACACACACACACACACACACACACACACACACACACACACAAAGAATGCAAGTGGAACTGAGCAAAATGATGATAGCAGTCCATTCACAGGTAAAGTCAGCTTGCAAAAGTACAGTGCTTATGACCGCTGTTGATTTTAAGGCTAACCAAGGTTACAAGAAAGGTAAGCAACCATTTGTTTACCAGTCCATGGTAAGTTTGATGTTTCCATAAATGGGCCTCAAATGGAACTTGCTGAAGTTTTTCCTCACATTGGGACCCACTACAAAAGTATATGCACATAACTTCAAAAGATGACAGATTGAAAACTTTCAGATTCCAGTGGCTTCCTCTAAAAATATTCACAGAGCTTTATATCAAGTAATTTAAAAGTTCATTCCGCAGCCCTGAAGATACCACTTCAAGATGGCGACAAAGGAAAAGGATTATATAACAGTGTGTCATAGCAGATAAGTGTGCAAAAATTACACATACCAGTCATCTGTGTTTAATACTCTGTGTGTATAACCTTACTGCTGTCAGAACATGAAGCTGCAGAAAGTAAACATAAAAATATATATAAAGAAAGAGAGAAAGGAAAACTACACTATACCTTCCTTGTTCACTGCCACTTATTGACTCAACTTCAGGTTCGAGTTCCTGAAAGAAAAATTAGGAGCATACAGTAGCAGCAGCAGCAGCCATAATAATAATAATAATAATAATAATAATAATAAAACTGTCATTTTACAATTAAACTGCACTAGGATAAATTCAAAGGTGACAGCTGAAATTTGTGCCACAATGGGTTTGATTTTACACAAACAGTCACTTTTAACTGCTTAAGCTATGCAAGTATACCTCCCATGCAACCCAAATTTTGTGTTGGGTCAGTTCTCTTTCCTTTCTTATAAACGGGAGTCACCTGCACTTTTTTCCAATCACTAGGAACTTTGCACTGGATTAAAGATTCGCGATAAATGAAAGCTAAATAGGGGGCCAATGCCACAGAATATTCTTTGTAAAACTGAACTGGTATTTCATCTGGACCAGAAGACTTTCGTATTTAACTCTCAGCTGTTTCTCTACACCTGAAATACCTATTACTATGTCCTCCATTTTGGAATTAGTACATTTATCAAATAATGGTACATGTGTGCGGTCCTCCTGCGTGAAACTTTTCTTAAAGGTTAAATTAAGAACTTCAGCTTTTCGTTTGCTTTCTTCTATTACTGCCCCAGAATGATCAACGAGTGACTGAACAGTGAGCTTTGACCCACTTATCAATTTTACATAGGGCCAGAATTTTTTTGGGTTCTCGGAAAGATCTTCTGGTAAGGTGTGACTGTGGTAATTATTGTATGCTTCGCGCATCGATCTTTTTATAGACGCACGAATCTCTACTAGCTTTTGCCTGTCATCATTTGTGTGTTCTTTTTTGAATCGGGAGTGCAACAGCCTTTGCTTTCTCAGCAGCTTTCTAACATTATTATTATACCAAGGTGGATCTTTTCCATCCTTAATCGTCTTTACTGGCATTTATTTCTCTAACCCTTTATTTACAATGCACTTAAATTTAGTCCACAATTCCTCTACATCCATAAACGATGCCCAGTCATTTTCTAAGTGCGATCCTAACATTTGCTTATCAGCTCTTCCCAACAAAACCACACTCCTAGCCTTCTTTATTGGTTTTATGAACTTTGTCACCATCGACGCTATGAGGATATCATGATCACTAATTCCTGTTTCTACACAGACATCGTTAATAAGGTTAGGCCTGTTTGTGGCTATAAGGTCTAAAATATTTCCATTGCACATGGGTTGCCGGTTTAACTGCTGAAGACAGTTTTCGGTACCACCTTATAGACCACTGGCATTTGTGAACAGCCTTATGAAGCTTCTGACATTTTTTGTAAATAATAACAGCCCACCCACACTTACTTGAGTTACTCCTACATTTACCTTCACACCTTTACATCTGTCAGTACCACTCCCCCTCCCCCCCCCCCCCCAAAAAAAAAGAAACGGAAGACAGGGCAGGATTACTCTCCTTGAAAATAAGAATGAACTGTTTTCCATTTTCTTTGTTTTTTCCCCCTCTTAGGAACCCTTCCATTGCTCCTGTAACCTATGATTCACTCCTGTTAGTAGGAAATCAAACTCTTGTGTATAATCTCTGTAGAACCTCAGAGTTATCTTGTATGGTCCAGATGCGTTTCCACTACTAAGTAACTGCCTCGGTTTTTTTATTTCACTATAACTTCTCTAAATACCTGCCATTTTGATATTTGCACAACTGAACATGGCAATGGGTAGCCAATGTGACGCTGCCACTAAGAATGTACGCTGCTGTTACTGTGATCAGTTTTAATGCCACTGCGACCAGATTTTGTGCTGCCGCTGTTGTTACTGTTATGCTGAAGTTACGAGCCGATTGTTCGTATGCAGTGACCCGCTGCTTAGCAGGTCAGTGGTGCCACTGAGTGGAATCTTATAAACAGCAGTAGTGTTGTTTTAGTTCAATTTTTACACATAGATTCACACCATTCTCTTTGGCTAGTAAAATAGAAGCTGCTTAATTTTTTTTACAAGCTGATTATATCAACGTCACCTAGATACAAGGCCTGTGCGCTGCCTGCCAAGAGTAGTCATAACAAAGCAAACTATTTGTCTTATGAAGCGTTGTGTTGAGTTTGGGAATACGTGTACATTGCACAGTGTGTTACAGAATGTTTTCCGTGTTATCTATGTGATTCTCTGTTCAAATTTTTGCTGTTATGAGACAAAATGCCTAATATGAATAGTCCGATTCCAATATCGGTAAGATATCTTACTAATAGTTCATAAATATCTTGTACCATAACAAATGTGTCTGTGAATCACATAAATAATATTAAGAACATTCTAAAACAGAGTGTGCAACGTGTACGTATTACCAAACTCAGCAGAACACTGCATAAGACAAATAATTTGCTTTTGTTATGACTACTCTTGGCAGGCAGCACACAGGCCTTGCATCTAGGTGGTGTTGATTATATACACTCCATTTTCACCAAATTGCTCCTCTTCCATTCCCAAATTAATGCGAGCCTACTCATTTTATTTCTTGTGCAATTGTTTTCATAGTATAATTTGTTAAATTATTTAAAAAGTGTAAAAATAAGACAGATTAATAAATTCAATAGGCTTTATTTTTAAACAATTAGCCCCCCCCCCCCTCCAAAACCAAATCCTGGCTGCACCACTGGCTCCTTCTGTTGCTCACCTTAAACTTATTTTTACTTTGTTCAGATTTTGTCAGCTGGGTTTTGACTTCTTTTAATTCAGCTATTCACATTTGATTAATCTCTCCAACTCTTCGAGAAGTTGATTAGAACATGTTTGCCCAAGGTATCAATTTTTTTCTTTCCTATTCTCTTTTTCCATTTCTGCTTGACAACTTCAAACTCAGCACTGAATATGGACTTTTTAACCAAGCTGTTTAACTCCATATAAAAAGTATGCTGCATTGTGTTATGAATATTTTTGTTACTAAAAACATCCTTTCCCACTTTACTTTAGCATCAAATTAGTGATAACTTCGACCTCCCTTACTTTTACAGGTGTCAGCAACACACCAGTGGTACACAGGCCACAAGGAACATGACTCACCTCCAAGCCATTCTCTTTCACTGTCTCTTCATCTTCCTCATCTTCAGTCTTCTCAATGTTGAACACTCTAGGCTCGAGAAAATCTTCTGAAGAGGTGAGTTCCTGGAACAATTAAATACTTCATAAATCAAAAGAAGTAAAACAACTACAGTGATAGATTTGGCTGGCCAGTACTTACCTTTGTGCTGTACCGCCAATAGTGACATAAAAGAAGGAAAAAGAAAAAGGACAAGCTTTCCAAACACAGTTCCTTCTGTGTGCGAGAGAGAGGAAGAAAAAAGGTTGGGAACGGAAGGGGAAGGTAATCCTGTGGCAGAGCATGCCGTCCAGCACGAGTTCAGGAACCTGGGCACTTGTTACACCACATGTGCCACTTGGATGCTGCCACTTAACACCAATCCCTCAGAGCTACGGAGATGGGACCTTGCCCTCCAACATATTTTCTCCTCCACCCTCCTGGCCTACATCTACACTAACCTCTCTCCCACCCTCCATCCTCAATTCACCTATCCAATTTACTCATTTCTCACACCCCCTTCCTTACCTTCCTCCTTGTTCTCTCTCTCTCTCTCTCTCTCATGTGTGTGTGTGTGTGTGTGTGTGTGTGTGTGTGTGTGTGTTTTACCTCTATATCTTTCCCTGTTAAAAACATTTAGACACCCCCCCCCCCCCCTCCTTTCCCTGCACTACTCAGCATTATTCAGTTCACTCATATTTTATTCTCTTTATTGCTTGATCTTTCCTCTTTGGTTATATATCCTCTCTGGCTTGGCTCAGTACCATAGACATACATTACTAGACTGGAAAACGTGCCTCTGTGACTGTAGCCGGAAGTCGCCATCTTGCCTCACCTCATGTCAGAAAGTTTATGTACGGTATTACTATGATCATCTGGCACGATATGACATTGTAAGCTTTACGAGTTCATTTGAACATAATTTTCATTTAAGCTAATACTTCCGCAATAGTTGAATTTAACATACAGGCCTACATTGTTGAATTGTGTTACGAGAAGAACATGTTATGTACGGTTAAATTTTACTTCCCATCCTGGTGGCTTCACGTGATTATGTTGTCAATCGTGTGACGTTGGCATTAGCCAATCGCGTGACAACGCAAATTTTTATTCTAGAAATCTTCATTTTACAAGGGCAATTACTTTTACAGAGTGAACGAGGGTACATACAATAACCTGTCACCCATAGAGTAGGAACAGCATTATTTATTTACTACTTCATGTGTACAAAACCTTAATCAAGTCACACTGTGGTGATTTCTAAGAATATCAACATCTTGGTGAGGGCTTTATACCGTTTTGTTGATGTTGCCAACATATTCATATGAGGCTGTCGGGAGGTAAGTAAAACTTTACCGGTACATTTAAAGCAGACTGTAGTTATCGAAAAAAAAAAAAAAAAAAAAAAAAAAAAAACACTAAGAAAAATAACGAATGTGTTATCCATGACAAATAGCACATCTATAATGGTCATACTATTAAAAGAAAAGCTGAAATTGATTAAATCTGATAACAGATCAGGCCTAATAAAAACAGAAAATGTGACGCGATTTATTAGTGTATGTGTCAAATATTTCGTAAGGACTCAATAAGGATACGGGCTATCCATGATAAACAACACTTTTCTAATGACCACACTACTGAATTAAAATCCGAAGTTGAATTAAATTGGTAACAGATTAATAATAACAGCAAATCAATGCAACTCATTACTGTATGTGTCAAAGCTTACTGCATCTGAAAAATTTACAGCCATATACAAACACACGAATTTGCCATATGTCAAAACTCTAAAGACAGCATAGTTACGTCAGTTCATTCATATTTTTATGACTGTTTTCTGTAATAACACACACGACTGCTTACTAATTTATAGTATAGAAATATGGCAGCGAGACTTCACTGACACCAATGATACTGTATAAGGCATTGCCAGTCTAGTAATATATGTCTGTGCTCAGTACTAATATACAGTATCTCTGACTTCCACACACATTAAACACCATCCTAATGATCTAGGTCATAAATTACCTTCCCCTTCCATTCCCATCCTTTTTTCTTCCCTTCTCTCCCACCTGAAAGCTTGCCCTTTCTCTTTTTTCTTGTTTTGTGTCACAATCGGCAGTACAGCACAAAGGTAAGTACTGGCCAGCCAATCTATCCCTTTTGAAAAATAATTTATCATCTCTGAAGAGAATTTCCATAATTAATAAAACAACTTCAAAGTAGATGAATAAAGTCAAGTAGAGTGAGAGAATTAAATCAGAAAATGAGATGCAGTATGTGTGATTGCAGCATGGGCAGTAAATAACTGATGTTACCTGAAAGGACAGTGGATGTTAAAGGAAGACTGTCTAAGTACAAAAGCATATCTGATAAAGAGGGATATGTTAACATCTAATATAAATTTAACCATTATGAAACTATTTCTCATAGTATTGATCTCTAGTTTAACCCTTTACTGAACTAAAATGGACCATAAGCAGTATAGACTAGAAGACTGTTGATGATTAGATTGGTAGATCTACTGAATCAAATCAAATCCAGAAAAGTTTAAAAATTACAGAACTATCAGTTTCATAAGTCATGGCTGCAAAATACTAACATGAAGTATTTACAAACAAATTGAAAAACATGCAGAAACTGACCTCACGGAAAGATAAATTTGAATGTAGGAAAAATGTATGAAAACATGAGGCAATACTCAATTTAAGACTTTTCTTTTGTAGATCTGGAGAAAGCTTTTGGTAATGTTGACTGCAGTACACTCTTTCCATTCTGAAGGTAGCAGGGGTAAAATACATAGCACAAAATATTATACACAGTGTGTACAGAAACCAGGCAGCAGTTATAAGGCAGGGAAAGGACCCAGCTGTTAGGAAAGGATTGAGACAGGGTTGTAGTCTTTCTCCAATCTTATTTTATCTGTACATTGAGCAAGGAAATCAAGGAGAAATTTGAAAACAGAATTAAAGTTCAGGAAAAAGAAATGAAAATTGAAAATTGCTGATAATATTGAAATTATGTCAGAGACCAACCTGGAAGAGCAATTAAATGAAATGTGCATTGTTCTGAAAGGAGGGTGCAAAATGAACATAAAACAAGAACAAAACCTAGATAATGGAATATAGTCTCAAAAAATCAGGCAATGCCAAAGGAATTAGATTAGGAAATAAAGCAATAAAAGTATTTATTGGGTTGTCAAAGTAAAGAATATGGCAGAATGGCTACAGAAAGAAAAGCATTTCTGAAGAGGACTGATTTGTTGGCATCCAGTATTAATTTAAATGTTGTTAATGTTGAATGAAGATAACAGTTTGGAGTGCAGCATTGTATGTGAGTGAAACGTGGATGATAAGAAGTTCAGACAAAATGATGATAGAAGAATTTGAAATTTGGTGCTGCAGAAGAATGCTTAAGATGAAGTGAGTAGATCATGTAACTAATGAGGTGGTGCTGAATAGAATTGGGAAGAATAATTTCTGCCATATCTTGACTAAGAGAAGGGATCAATTGGTGGGACACAGTCTGATACATCGAGTTATCTTAAATTCAGCATTGGAGAAAAGTGTGGGGGGCAAAATTCACAGGTGGAGGCAAAGAGATGAATACAGTATGCAGGTTCAATAGGATGAAAGTTTCCATTCTTGTTCAGAGATGAAGAGGCTTGCACAGGATACGGTAATATGGTGAGCTGCAGCAAACCAGTCTTTGGACTGAATACCACCACCACCACCACCACCACCACCACCAACAACAACAACAACACTGAATGGTACACCCTGACTAAAATTAGGGACTGGTTGATTGGAAAAATCCTGAGGCCTCAAGAAATCACCAATTCAATATTGGAGGGAAGTTTGTAAGAGTAGTATGGTTAATACTGACATGAGTTTCAAGCAACATCACACACAGGAAGAAAAGCACACAAGTGAGAGAAATGCAACAGTACATATCCTTAAGCAGAGCCTGCAAAGTTAGCTTACAGCTCACTGGCACTAACTGTAGTCACTTTCATTGCTCACCAATGTAAGTGTGGCTTACCCTTAAAGGTGTGTCCAGTCATTACATTTCTCTCCTCTTGGGGTAGAGAGTGAATTGGGGAAATGTCTGTCTTCATTTTCCAAATCTCCAGTCATTAGTTCAGACAGCACACTCTTACCGATGCACAGTTTGCAAAACAGATCGTGCACCATGACGTGACCATGTGCGACCAGCCCCCAGACAGTGGCCAGAGCCTCAACAGTGCTGCCGCCTCATGGGAATAACACTGATAAAGGGCCGAGCAGAGCAACCCTTGGTCTCAGCTTGCCAATGTGTTACCTGATTGTGACTCTCTCTCTCTCTCTCTCTCTCTCTCTCTCTCTCTCTCTCTCTCTCTCTCTCTCTCTCTCTTTGTAACTCCAGTGTATGTCCACGTTTTAATTTCTTAAAATACATAGTGTTGGCTTCAGCCTTAGTGAGTTTTGCTTTATAACAAAACTTAAGAACTTTCTTCATATTTTGTGGTAAATGACTACAAAGTTGCGTTCACAGAAAACTAAGTGAAACCACAATGCCTATAAATAACCTCTTTTACAGACATTGGTACTATGATGTTTTTATTCTCACAGCTGACATCATAAGCCTAGCATTAGGACATTGTAGCCGCCCAGTATGCATGTTTTACTGCAAATAACCCATTTAAACATGGAAATCCCTAGAATGCAATTTCATGTAATTTAGTTACTTCAGCAAGTTATTTCTACCCAAATATCTTATTGGCACTCAGGACAGAAGTTAGAACTTTAATATTCAGAAAGTGTTTTGTTGAAGAGTAAATATAGGTTTGGCTATGGGTCTCAAACTTTTGACACATTATCGCACTAACATGGCATTCTATGGTATACCCATCAATGTTACATTTATATGGTTCCAAAAGATGCATCTATGGTCAGGAGTAACTGGACCTGACTTTTCACCATATTACATACGTTTTCAGCTGACTACAAGTCGGACATGTTACATCAAGAAGGAACACATTCAGGTAACAACATGTGGTTCTGCATTGACTTAACAAAAATGGTGAGTGGGGTGTTGTACAGGAAGGGTATGGCTATGCATCACAGGATGTCATTCATATAGGTCAAACTGGTCACTGTGTGTTGGACATATTCCAACTGTGATTTGTGTTTGTACCCAATAGCACCCCACATCGTGACGCCACAAGTTAGTACTGTATGTCTTGTGCAAATGGAGTTTATGTGATCCCACTGCCATTGCCTGTGGCGAACCACAATGCGGCTAATATGAGCTTTGTCCACAAAGTCAGTTCCATTTGGTTATATGAAACAAACATGTACAGATACAGAAAAAAAATTTATTGTACAAAAACCTACAACTGTTAAACTACTTTTCTACATAGCTTCTGAAATTTTGTAAGCACTTGTCATACTGTGACTCAAGTTTTTGTATGCCTTCTTTGTACAAGGCTGCCATCTGCACATTCAACCATGTAGTAACATGATCTTACAGATCATCATCATCATCATCATCATCATCGAAGCATTGACCATCAAGGACAGATTTTAGGTGTAAGAAGAGATGAAAGTCGCTAGGAGCAAGGTCGGGGCTGTATGGAGGATGATCAAACATGTCCCTTTGAAATTCCCGTAAGAGGTGTTTGGTCACATTTGCTGTGTGAGGTCAGGCATTATCATAGGGGGAAAAAACACCTTTTGACAGTAATCCACAGGGGTTGTTCTGTACTGTGTAGTGCAATTTCCTAATGGTCTCGCAGTAACCATGTGAACTGATTATTTGGTCTCGTGGTAAGAAATCTATCAGCAAAATTCCTTTTCTGTCCCAAAAAACGGTGCACGACTTTCCAAGGTGTCAAGATTTGCTTAGGCTTAACCTTCGTTGTGGATTATTTAGCATGCGGTGGTATTTTCAATTATGGCTGACATATGGCAAAGCACTACAATGCACACATTGGCAGCAACGATCTGAAAATAGCCTACATGACTTCTCCTCGAGTCAGTAACTGCCGCACACGCTCAGAACTGCAATTGTAGCGCTGCCATGGATAGAAAAGGAACTTACTTTGACTCATTTTCAAACAAACAGAACATGCATTTGTCCAAAGACAATGCTATTCCTGTTCCCAGTGATGTCACTATATATACTATTGTCATTTATCATGATGCTGCACATTACTCAAAGTGGACAATGGACTGTCTTCCCTGATGGTGTACAAAGTGTTACACAGTTCCAGAGCCTAGATGAATCCAGAACTGCCCTTCAATGCCATCTAGATGAAGCATAAATCGTCTCTGGCGGTGGTCTGGGTGGTGTGACCTTATCCATCTTGGCGTATTCCACCGCCTTCTGTGAACCATTCTCCACACTGCCAAAACACAATCTCACCTGAGCAGCAATTTCTTGGATTGATGCTTCACATTCTCTCATGCAAATAAGGCACCCTCTTTAAAATTTATTGATTCCATGTTACGGTTTGTGGATGCCTCTGCAAACCATCCTGCACATCAGTTCAGTTTAGAGCAACAACAAAAGCCGCAGACACCTGTTACCAGTAGGTGTTGGTCTTGAATGCACAAACTGCCACCATTTAAATGCTAATCATTTCTGTAGAATATACTAACAAACAAGTCCTGTAAATATGAACTTCCTATCACTCTTCTTTCGAGAAGTGTATTAATGAACAATAGACTGTAACGTCAGCAGTATAGATGAAAAAATCTATTCCATTTCACCACTCTTAAAAGCTATGTACAGACATGAGTTTTATTCTGTGCACATCTATAGCAAAGTACCTTTTGATAATGGAGGATGCTTAACAACTCACCGTAAAGAGGCTCCCTGAGCTCCTGACAGACACGAAAGTAGATAATCACATTCACACAACTTAAATTTTCAGAAAAAGAAGCACATACATTCATGTAATCACTCAGACAACTATACACACACAACTGCCATGTCCAGCTACTCCAGCAACACAAGCTAGACTGCTGGAGTGGCTGGACATGATAGGTGTGGGTCTATAGTTGCCTGAGTGATTGTGTGAATGTATGTGCTTTTTCTGACGAAAGCTATGGTCGAAAATTTAAGTTGTGTGAATGTGATTATCTATTTTCGTGTCTGTCTGCAGCTCAGCGAGCCTCTTTATGTTGAGTTGTTACCTTTTCTTTTTTTGTGGTTGAAGGGCACACAACTGCTTAGGTCATTAGCGCCCTACCTTAAACATGGATGTACCAAAAACCAGAGTTAAAACAACTGCCAATGAGGACGATACCAGGATATCACTAAAAACATGTGGTAAAATACATCAAGAGGAGGACTTAAATGTCCTTTGATAAATGAGTCATCTGTATAAAACGCAAGACCCGACCAGCAGCTCGTGTGTCGTCGGCTAAAATTTCCTCTAAAGTGTTCAGCAGATTAAGGGCAACAAGGACATGATTAAAATTAGCACAGGTCATTAAAACATGGTGCACCGTCAACGGGTGACCGCAGGAACACAATGGTGTGGGTCACCTGTCAACAAGTGGCAGTGGTTGAACCGGTAGTGACTGATCCGCAACCGGGCCAGGATTAGTTCCTCCCATCAAGAGGGGCGGGAGGAGGTCTTTCAAGTTGTTGCTGGGAAGCAGCCTGGGGAAGAAGGAAGGCTACTTCATCTCTGAGCCCCATGCGCGCCACACACGTACCCACAAAAGAGCTGGGCCCCCCTGGGGGGGGGGGGGGTTGTTACCTATCCTCCATTATTGATGATCCTAACAGACTTTCCATTGTTAAAAGTACCTTTTGAATTATGTAAATTTCATTGGCTTCCTTGTATAATTAACTAGCTGAAACACCACCATTGATCGGGTATATATTTATTCAAGCCTTGAGTTAGTCCTCCTATTCCTACTCCTTCTGACCATTTTTTTCTCTTAACATTTTATATTTACTAGAGAATATGTAAGAAACAAGCCTGTCTTACATAATATACAAAATTTTAAGTACCAAAAATGGAAGGTCCAGTAAGGAATGTTAATAATAATATGCAAATAGGGAACAACTCACCGTAAAGACAAATGTTGAGCTGCCAATTGACACAAATAAAACACACACACACACACACACACACACACACACACACACACGCACAATTCTAAATTTTAAATTTTCAGCCATGGCCTTCCTTAGAAAGAGAACACTCATCCACACAATCACTCAGGCACACTCATCCACATACATCAGCCGTCTTTGGCCGCCCAACATGTTCTGACTCATGGCAAGTGGAAGGGATGGGAGGGGGGAGGTGTGGAGCAGGGGGGAAGTGGAGAGGGAAGATAATGGTGGGGATACAACAAGCAGAGATGATGTCAGGCGGAAAGTGAGATGCAGTATGAAAAAGGTGTGTGTACCTCCATTCTGACAGCTGCCATCGATTCCACATCAAACATTCCCTTGCCTACAGCTTAGCTCTTCGTGGCAAATGAGTCTCCTCCAGTACCAAATCCCTGAACCAGTCCACCAATAACCTAATAACAGCTTTCACATCCCACAGCTACCCTCCAGATCTGGTACAGAAGCAAATTGCCAGGGCCACTTCGTCATCCCCCCCAAACCCAGAACCTTCCACAGAAGAACCCCAGAAGTGCCCCTCTTGTCACTGGATACTTTCTGGGACTGGATCAGACTCTGAATGTGGTTCTCCAGCAAGGATATGACTTCCTTAAAACTTGCCCCGAAATGAGATCCATCCTTCATGACATCCTTCCCACTCCACCAAGAGTGTTTTCCGCCGTCTACTTAACCTTCGTAACCCCCTAGTCCATCCCCATGAAATCCCCAAACCACCTTCCCTACCCTCTGGCTCCTACCCATGCAACCGCCCCCGCTGTAAAACCTGCCCTATGCACCCTTCCACCACCACTTACTCCAGTCCCGTAACCCGAAAGGTATACACGATCAAGGGCAGAGCCACTTGCGATAGCACCCATGTGATTTACCAACTGACATGCCTGCACTGTGAAGCATTCTAGTGGGAATGACCAGCAACAAACTGTCCATTCACATGAACAGTCACAGGCAGACAGTGTTACACCGTCTGGGTTCCCACCGACACCAATCTTTCTGAACTCTGGAAATGGGATCTTGCCCTGCAGCATACTCTCTCTTCCATTGCTCACATGGTACAACCTCCGCTAAATTCCAATTCCCGCCCACAATTCTTTAACATATTTGCCGTGGTTCTCTGGACAGAGCCTCAGCCTCAACTGTTATCTTTGCTTTCTATAAATGTCTGCCTTGGTGTGTATGTGTATGGGTGTATGTGTGCTGCTTTACCTTTCCTTTCTTCCACTAAGGTAAGTCCTTCCACTCCCAGGATTGGAATGGCTCCTCTTCCACTCTCTTAAAACCACATCCTTCCCTTTTTCCTCTCCTTCCTTCCTCTTTTTCTGATGGAGTGGCCAACGGTTGCAAAAGCTTGAATGTTTGTGTGTGTTTTTTTGTGTCTATCTACGACCCTGTGCTTCGGGTAAGTTATTCGATTTCTATTTTTTATACATTTATTTTATTTTTCTCCCCTCACTCGCCTCTCCACTCCATTCTTAAGCTGCCTCTTGTTATTCACATCTAACCCATCCCCACCACCATAATGTAACCTTTCTTTCCCCTTTCCCCTCCCCTCCCGTCCCCGATTTACTCGCCACAGAGCGCGATTCGAAGTGCAGCAGCCGGAGGTGATGGTTGTATGACTGTGTTGTGTGCCTGTGTGATTGCATGAGTGTTCTATTTTCTGAAGAAGGCCAAGGCCGATAGCTGAAAGTGTTGTATGTGTGTGTCTTTTGTATGTGCCTGTCGCTGCTCGTCGCCATGTCTTTGCGGTGAGTTGTAAACTGTCCTTACTATATTATTAATTCCAACCTGGACTTTCCATTATTATATTAAACTAAGGTAAACTAACCTAAGAACAACACAAACACTCATGCCCGAGGGGGAACTCGAATCCCCGACGGCAAACAGTCACACACTTCACAGCATGGCGCCCCAATGTGCATGACTAATCCACCACGGCAGCGAGTTAGCAAGAGATGCCAATTAGACACAACATTACCTATTACTATGGCAGCAAAGGGCACTAGGATGTAACATATGAGGTAAAGTGCCACCATCTACAAGGAAATTATGCATACTGTAAATGTAACTGCAACATACAGTGTGTATTAGACCATAGTCCCTGTAACAGAGCATAAGTAAATGGTCTCTAGTATGGAAACTATGTACTTCCAGACTTATGTTTACCACACTTTTTTTAGTCAGTATCCTCTCCTCAAACAATCCATATACATAAATGGAATATAAAACAAATAATATACTAATAAGATAGTGGAGGGGGGGAGGGGGAGTAGTAACTGTTGCATGGGGAAAATAGTTTACTGTTGGTTGAAGTCTGGAAAATTTCTAGACCTGAGAATGTACAATGGGGAACAGAAAGATTACCCGGCCCAAATAATGTAACCCAGATAGCGCGGAATTATTTTTGGTTTAGTTTTTTCCTCAGAGGGTATTAATGACCTTCATTTGAATGCACGAGATCATTATAAGTGATTTTTTCACAATCATGCCATTACTTTGGCAATACTACCCTTCTTTCTGAAATGACACCAAAATGAATGTTTTATAATTGCAGTCTGATGAATCACTAGTATCAAAACAACATTTAAGATGAAATATGTACATGGAAGTGCCTCAAAAATTGAAGAAAGTTCAAGAAATATAAACTCAACTATGAGAAAGTCTTCAGTATCTTCTGTATGAACCTCAACTTTGCAGCTGTATACAACCACTTTTCAATCAACAATACAAGCTAAAATTGATCTGCAATGGGAGCAGGCAATTCAAAGAAATAAAACATGACACTGTACATAAATTCTTACAGTGAAGAATAAAAAAGTAAGCTGTCGTTCTGGTCCTTTTGGAAGGACAACAGAGCTATTTGGGTTAAAGCCTAGGAATAGAGTACTGCGCATGCCCTAGTTCTGAAGTGTGAGTATTGCCACCTCTAGTGGTATTCGGAGCTTCAGATTGGTGTTTACATCATCAAGTAGAAGCAATATTGTCACGTTGAAATGGAATCAGGCTTTACTTCGAAGGCAGGGTTGCCAACTGAAGTGCAGCACTTCTACTGAAAGCAGGTTTATTGTGAACTGAAATGTACATGCAGCACTGACTGCCTCTCAGGCGGAGTGCTCTGCTATTATACACAGACAGGATGTACTAGAAATTAGAAGAATAGTCAACATAAGAAACATGTAGAACATTCTGGAAATGCTAATTACAAAGAAATAAATTTTTGCCAGGGGACGGGATTGAACCGGCAACCTTCAGCACCACAGTCTATTTACGTGGGGTCTCATGGCAATATTATAGTTAGGATACAGTATACATTGAGATTCATAGCAGCTTAACACGTGTATCATTTAT